>BOPP01000079.1:5544942-5573185 GCA_017312745.1 Gryllus bimaculatus | reverse complement strand
CCCAGAATACAAATATTAGATATATCTTTTGTAAATTACCTCTTTACGCTGACGTATATTTGAATTGGTAATCGTAATCTCATTGCTATACATACAAAATGTCACTTGAAGTGAAAGAACAGAAATGAAGCATAGAGCGTTTCGAAGTGCACATAATTGACCTCACAAAGTGTCAGGTATTTCAAAAGTATCAAATGATGCAGACGCCCACCGACTACCACATACCAATCGTATGACGCAAGAGGAACTGTGTTGTAGAGTAAAACATTTTCAGGATATTTCGTTGAGTTACTTATTTTCATTGAAATTAAAATACAATAGTGATTTATGTCGCGCGTAATTAGTGCTGTAGCCACTATTCTTATTCTGAAGAGAGGTAGAAAAGGTTTTGTTACATTTTTATCCAATTAACTTGCAAAACCTTTTATTAGCTCGTAAAACAACGACGTATAAAATAAATATATTGAACGATTATGAAAACATAATGAATTAATTGTATCAGCGGCTTAGTAGTTTGGCTTCTTGGGACCTAACAGCACTAAGGCAGAAATTGTTATGTTGAAGACCATCATAGACGAGATATTATGCTTCTTACAAATATATGTAATGGTTCAATAACTCTAATTTGACACAATATTCGTTAGACATGGTAGACACAAATCAGCAATAACAATAGGCCAAGCATGTTTAACAGAAAACGATGCTCTCTATTGTCTCCTATTTCTATGTAGAAACCGTTCTCCTTAAAATGTAATGCTCATATCCTCTTGTAATAGGAATATCGTTCAAGCCATTAAGCGTTTTTGTAAGCTAACCATAGTCAGTAAATTTCTTTCTCGAATACGTAGTGTGGTCAGATTTCACATTATGTGGGGCCTTCATAAAAAAAAAGTGGTTTTCTGCAAAACTGCTCGTCCTGAACAATACTAGCGTTTAAATTGTACACAGGATTTTTTACCAAAATTGATATTCCCCGATAATCTGGCTGCGTTGCGGTCCCTAGAATTTGAATTTTTTTCTTTTTTTTACGATACTTTACAAGAAACTTTCAACATTTTCCAAATTATTTCAAAACTAGCTCTAAATGTTTTTCTATATATTTTAAGCTCAAATACAGCAACGTACGTGTATAAAAATGGTAAAAGTCCGATGCTCATTAACAGTACTGAATATTCAAGCAGCGATGCTAAAATAATACGTACTTTCTCACACGTATTTTCACGCAAAATTACGCGAAAGTACTCAAACATTTCATTAAGCGAAAAGATCTTCAATATTTAGGTTGTAGCAAAACTCCGAAAAAAATATTGAACTTATGCAATTTTCAAAAACTCTGTTTTTAACGAACTTGAGACCTGCACCATTTTCTTAAACGTCCTTCACACTATCTAACAACAAAATTTAATAAAAAACGATAGAGCAGTTTTTCTTGAAGTTCGGAAAATGTCCCAAAATTTCATGTAAAGTAACCTTAAAAATTAAAATGTCCGTTTCAAATTCAAGGGCCGCGACATCAGTCAGATCGATTAAGGAATATCGACTTTGGAGAAAATTGGAAGAACGGTTTAGCCGCTAGCGTTGTTCACAGATGTTTTGCCTCATTCGATTTTTCGGTATCAAGGACCCACAAAACATGGATTCTTGACTACACCACGTTATAGAGGATCTTTTTCTGAATTAAGCAATTGGATTTATCCACGTTTTTTCGCGCAGCACTACATTACTTTCTCTCTACTCCCTAGCGAGAAAGTAAAATTTGCCAGAGTTTAACATTATGTCGACCCTCTGCTCCACCCACATCACTAATGATGTTTTACTTTCTCGCCTCCTGCTCAATGATGATAGTTTAACATAGTCGATAGTGTCGATAGTTTAACAAGTGACTTCTGGCAAAGTTTCATTTATTATTCATCTCAAAGTTTGGAGTGCAATGACAAGTAGATATGGAAGAAAATCTTTGAATCAAGTTATTTACTTAAATAATTCAAAATAATTCCATTGATTTAATTTTGACACGAAATTGGGTCCATTGAAACTGAGAAACGGTTGTTTTCCTCTTCATGCGACTTTTGCTTTACTAGTGGTACCTGCTATTTGCGATGGTGTCTTATCAAATATTTTAAACGACCTAGACCAAAAAAGTTTTAACGAATAATAAACCGTCAAACACGCAATACAAGCCGTAGGTACACACAAAATATTTCTTCCTGCAGAAAACTTGGCACTTTTTCAAGCGGCATTGCCAATGCTTTCTATATACTATGCATACGAGAAAGGAGAAAGTATATAACACTGATCCCCCCCCCCCGACAATCGAATGTACGAGTCTTAACGATTCATATTTTTGCCGGAAAAGCAGTGTAGTCTTTCTTTTCACCACTACAGATGCCTCGAAACCAGCACTATATATTTCTAAAATTATTTGACAATATTCTAGGAGGATCCGGCTACAAATTGTGCCATTCGTTTAGTTTTGTCGAGAAGAATTTAACGAGATTATGGTCACCTCTGCCCCAAACTACCAATTAACGTGTTTTAGTTGCTTGAAACCCCCCAATCGTATCAAGGTTTTCAATAAATAACTTACAATGTTTTAAAAAGACCCGGGAAAGAATGAGGTCTCCACCAACAGACCGAGACACGTCGAACGACTCGCATCAGAGCGTGGGCGGGAAGAGGTTTAACCGCAATGAAGGGACACAGCCCCACACGAACGTTACCTACTCACTACTGAGTCATTCTTCAATAGCCTGGGTGCAGCTGAGAAAAAAATTCCACGCAACCTGAGCGCGCAAAGACGCATTTCTAAGCTCAGAAAACGGAAAACAGAAAAATCGAATAGGACGTGGGAGGTGTTGAGTAATCAACTCACTGATTTGTTCCGAAGAGTTTGAATCCCACCTTAAGCGTCAACGCATGTATCGACCTCACCAAACATGAAAATACTCATTTGTCCGTAGTCTGTTTGGTTCGTTGTTATTAATCGGTACTTCGCGTAGCTGACATGTACCTGTCTGTTCTACATCCACCGACGTCAAAGTGCGAGAGACCATACGGCAACAGTACGTAATTTCAACGGCTTCGCCTCTGTTTCAAAGAAATTGTAATTTATAAAAAGGCGGAACTGTCACATCCATTCGGAATGGGAAGCATGCTCACGTACACATCAAGAGCCGGTGGTAGTGTATTGTGAGGAGCGAAAACGCACTGATGTGTGTGTGTATATATATATATATATATATATATATATATATATATATATATATATTTATATATATTACTGGGTAGAAAATAATGCGCAGAAACGCAGCCACTCTATGCGGATTATAGGCACGAGCACAATTCTAAAGCACGAGTTTAGTAACAAAGTAACATCATCCTCTTCATCATATTCAAAAGACCAAGCTTTGTCTCTGTAGCTACAACTATCCATTCTCTACACTCATCATATGAAAATAGGAAGTATTAGTTCCCATTTTATTTACTACACTTTTGAGATATGGTGCTCAGAAATGTCTTTGAGAAGGTTAAAGCCTTGTAATGTGTTCAATGTGACGGTCCTTTAGGTTTTTTTGTATTTCTTTAAGAGCTTTTATTGAAAAACAAGGTATCTACCTATCTCCTAGGTATCTCCACCAGTGGGGCACCACCTTAAAGCTCACCTTAAGCTCTAAGCTCCCGCCATTGGCGATGCATGTAAAAGTGGTGTGTGTGTGTGTGTGTGTGTGTGTGAGGGAAGGGAGAGAGAGAGGCGAGAGAGAGAGAGAGAGAGAGAACAAGAGAGAGAGAAGAGAGAGAGAGAGAGAGAGAGGTGGAGAGAGGATAGTGCAAGGATAAGAAAGGATCGCGCGCTGTTCGTGGTCCGTTTGTTTGGGTACTGTTCCGGCCCCTTACAATTCTCCTCCAGACAGGGATTGAATCCGACCTAGCGATCTAGCGTCGAAAATCCGCCACCGTCGGGTCTCGAACCCTAGTAACTCTCGTGGGTCGTTGCAGTAGCAGGTTGCAGCCCTGAGCTAACTCGCTCTAGCTATCCTCGAGGAGAACGAAGTTGTGTCACGCACCTTGCAACCCGTAGTCGTCGCGAATACTCACGTTCCTCCTTAGAACAGCATATCACACGGGGATAGCAAACAATATTTGACTACTGTGGGATTGAGTATGTCATCGTCATAAATGTCCAGAGATGTTTAAAGAAAAAGCACGTTTCGCCCACAAAATACAAGACGTAATAGGGGAAAAGAACTGAACAATACTTATAGTATGTCCAAACAATTCCGGTAAAGAGCTGATGCTGTAATCGGACGATCTGCACGACTGGCGACTTGACTGCATTTTCAAAGTATGTAAAAATGTGTGTGTGTGTGTGTGTGTGTTTCTTCGTCTTAACAGAAATTTAGCCAACTCGAGAAGAATATTTCCACCTTTTTAGCTTAGTTTTAAACATTTTATTAGTTACCGTCGCAAGCGTCGCCGGTAAACTCTGCCAAACACTTGATAACGCGTCCTATAATACTTGATTAATTCAAATTGATATTATATGCATCCCATCTAATAATAGAACATGTTCGTATCATTTGATTGTCTTGTTGCATTTGACTACTAGTGATGCACTTACTTTCTAGTATAATTTGTAAACCGATACATAATATACTGTCGGAAATTCTCTTCCACTAATTATTCATCCAATTCGTGAAACGCTTTTTAAAAAAGAAGCGAAAGTGCAGTTTGAACATCTACCATATTTATAGGCGAACATTGCACCATTGAAAGGAAAAAAGAACAACCAAAAAAAAAAAAAAAAAAAAAAAACCAAAAGTTCCCCTAGAATCGAATCCCGGTCTTCAGATTGGTAAGCTCCGATTTAATCTGATTGTATTTCTTTTCGTCAAATTAAAACTGTATGTGACGTACGAAGTGCTTTGCGCCCGGTTGACCGGATCACAAAAAGTATGTTAAAAACAACAACCCGATGGCATTCAATTATGCTCAAATTGTGAAACCGAGGCGCACATTTTCCTATATTTTTGATAGCGGCTTCAATGGATATTTGTTGTTTCTTGTGGGGGGTTATAATACTCCATCCATGTACTGTTTCACTTGCCAAATAAGGTGTTCTGAAACGTACGATTCCATTTTAGTAATTAGACTGATGATGTATTTGATTCTTCACCGTTTTTGCCTCGTCGTCCGCGTTTCAAGCGCACATCAACCCGCCCCTCCCGCTTGCATCAACACAACGCTAGGTTCACTTATTATTTTGTCGCCGGACGCGTCAACTAACACGGCCATTAGTCTTGTAAGTGTAGTGCATGCTATATTCCGAGAAATGGCGGTGATCCTTTCCCCGCAATGAGATCCGGGACCGACCTACATGTTGGATCGCAGGGGGGGGGGTCCCCTCTCCAGGTAAATCCCCCAGCAGGTACCGCCTCAAACGGGACAAACTCTAACATTCCGACATATGTGCTAGTATAATGTAAGGAAAAATGTGACTAGGTTGAGGAAGGGATCTCACACAATTCGCGCCCTATTTCTTGAAGTACTGCAGCAGCATTCGCCTGGTATTGATCACAAAACTACGACACACTATCGTTCAGATCAGCCGGCGGCTACAATTTTCCTCCAGACAAGATAAATTCGAACTACTAGCTACATAGTTCGTGTAGCAAATCCGCCACTGTCACGACTAGAATCCTAGGACTCCCCGGTCAGAGCCGCTGCTCTGGCAACAGTTGCTGCCCCCGAGCCAAATCGGTCTGTTGGAACGCTGGGCCTCCCGGCGACAGAGGCGCGGGGCATGGACGCCGGCCGCGCAGCAACAGGTGGCGACGACCACCCCTCTCCAGCCAGGCCATGCGCTGCGCGTGCGTCCGGCCGCCCCGCGACCCACCCCACCCCACCTCACCCCTTCCCCTGTCCTTCTCCCACTGCCTCTCGCTTCGTCACAAGCAACACCAGCAGCAGCAGCACCGTGTCTCACGAACTTCCCCGGCTTGGCCCAGCCGCCCGCACCCTCGTGTCGCAGCCCTGACCCCGGCCAGTCGGCCCCTGCGACGAGGTCGGGGTTGGAGTTGGGCAGGGATTCACTGTCGATTTCGCGGTAATTGTTGCGGGTCGAGAAGCCGCGCAAGAGGCACGGTTTGCCATCTGCAAACGCCCTTGTGTGAATGAAGGAGACCGGGCCAAACGGCATCCGACATGAAACTGATTTGGCAGATCACGGTTCGTACGTGTGTCCATCTGTCTTAGTATTCGAAGGAGTGGAATGCGTCGCGGGTCCTGGACTTCTTAATTGCATTGATAACCGGCTATGGGCCCGGCTCAATGGATTGGAGCAGGCAGGTCCAGAATGGAGCTGGCAGCGAATATAAGCACTTACGTTTTCCCCACGCGACCAAAGTGGTTGGTTTCTCCACGTATCGTATCCGATCTACCCTCTCGTACACAGTTTAACATCAACCTTATTTCCCCCCATGCGTACCCTTACCATCATTCCGTCCCGTGGAAGTCAATCCATCACTCCCAAGTTAAGGGGAGGTCATATAGCCACCTCTCATATAGCAAGCCACCTCTTGGGCCCGCTCGATAACCGTGTATGCAACTCTTCATCATTTGCATTATCTTCACCACTGTCTCTCCCCTATTTCGATATGGATTGTTGAAAGTGCTAAAGTGGGTCGATACTTTAATAACAAGCGCCTACCACGCATTTCCCACTCCCCGCGTTCGCGTAGTTGGGCGATCTGACTCGTTAAACAGCCTGTGCATCACTAGCTGAAGTGGGAAACGGAGTACGCAGAGCTCGGTCTTGGTCCGAGCTCACTAGATATCCCGACGGCTGTCGCCTCGCCCCCAACCGAGCGGCGCGGCTACCAGCGAACCCTCGCCACGCGACGTGGGCGACGCGTCCCTTACACAGAGACTAGTGCATTTCTTTGCGCCGCCGACGAGGCGAAATGGGATGTACCATGATGACGGGCTAAACGAACGTCGTTAACGTGTACTAAATGTAATATAATTTCTCGGGAGTTATGATGGATGCGAGATGTCCCAAGTCGTATACAAAAACTGTCTATATTATCGCGTTCCTAGAGCGATTCTATTTCCATAAGATACCATAAGATTCCTAGAGCGAACTCTATTTCAGAAAATCTATCACTATCCGAGGGTGAATGTCTGCTAGAGTTTGGTTTTCCACCGGGGAACAAATGACGGCAATCTATTTTCAAGTTCATCTCCTCCGTTGTTCTTGTTATCAATACTAGTTCCCTAAAAATGCCCACGGACCAAAAAAATTCGACGACCCAATTCGACGACCTCCCAGCTATGAATCTTTAAGAATAGCGAAACGCCTCGTTACACAAATCGGTATAGTCAGAAATAGTAGAACAATTTCTTATTAATTAACGGTGAAATTCTTCATTCTCTACAGCTGGGTTTTAAATACAACCGTGAGGCATAAAAATTCCGAACAAGAATTGCATAGGCGGTACTTTCCAAAACCTTTTATCCGGATTTGACAACAGATGACCAAATATAGAAATATACTTGTTAAGTTGCATTTTGCTTCCACAATTTTAAAGAAGCTTCTCACTGCTGATAATATTTCAAAACTACCGTCACCATTTGTTATAAGACCGACTACTTAGAAGTTAGGGTTTCATTTCTGCAATTGGAAGACAACAATATTTCAAAATTATCAAAGAGGTTAAATACATATTTCGCAACCGCTCCCATCAAAGCAATGTTACAATTGTTAGAATTATTGTAGTAGTTGACACACAAAACCATCGTTCATTCAAGGCACAGAACATTTAAGAACAGAACAGGTTGCACCCGACACCACAAAAAAATAATTGAAGGAAAAGAAAGGGTTGAATTGAGGGGTTTTGTTTCGGAGGTTTTGTTCTCCCGTAATTGAACCATAACAACGAATAAATCATCAAAGTGTCTAAAAAAAATTGTGATATCGCTAGTACTACAATTAAGCTCAGCGTATTAATTAAATAACGAGTAAAATATTAATAAAACACACGAGAATCTCGAAGATATGGCCTGCGGAAACTCAAAGATATTGCCGGTCACTTGATTCGTTTAAGAATAATTAATACACAAAAGAGGAAATAGGACACCTATGCCCTTGTTAGAAATTTCTGGCAAACATCTGTTCTTCTCCGCTTAATAATGAATTTGCTGTGTTAGCTTTGGAAAACTGAAACGATAGCGCCCTTTCGCAGATGCTCTGCAAGTGCTAACCTGAAAAGACATACTTAGCCCCTGGATAGCTCACGTCTATCTTTATTAGGTTGCCGGTTCTTATACCATCCCTAAGCCTCCTTGGAGTAGATAAATAATGTTCAATAGGTTGATGATTATGATTTGAATGAAGTAATAGTGAAATGAGAGCTACAGAAACCTGAGAACCCCCAGGAATAACGTCCGATCCAACCACATATTTTACGGAATTACAACTATCTTTTTCTTCTCCCCCACCCCCGGATATCGAATCGGCACGCTTACGACATTGAAACTTCGAATGTAACATATCAATTTCAGCGATATACCCAAAGTCAAAATAAAAACCATGGAAACTTGGCACTGAAACTTCCAGAAACACTTAACTAAACGTTACGAATTCTTAAAGAATATTCATATATACTCAATTACAAATGTAGTTGTGAAGAGTATTTTATCGAGTACCTGACGTGACGAGGAGGTGAACGGCAACATGCCGCACTTCGCGGGCACGCTGCACGGAACACGGTACGCGCAGCACAGCTAGAGAAACTGCCTAGGCGATATTACCGATCGGTGATATCGCGTCGATCTAGGTAATTCTGGAGATGAAATAATGTTTTACGTGATAAGGTAGAAACTACAACTTAGAAATGAGCTTCGTCAGAAAAAAAACAATATTTTAATATAAACCACGTGTTTTCATGTATTTTTGATTTTACACCCCCGCTCTCGCATTACAACCTGTCGTTCAAAGCTCATTTGGTTTACAACTTAGGACTGGGATGCCCAAGATTTTAAATAATGAGATGGTATGGGCTGCGCCAGGACTGTTACTCTATTCGCGTTTACTTCCCAGGGTTTCAAAATTAACGGCTATATTGATAGCATAAAAGATATTTAACAAATGGAAGTTTTTTTAGTAAAGTTTAATACACAAGTTATTTAAGTTTAAAACCTTGTACAATAAAATACTTTAGTTAATACAGAAAGTTTACCGCGTTTTAATTTGTGTCATTATGTAAGTTTTTGTTTACAAGCTGAAACGTGAAAGAAGTGAAACAATGAACATCTACTCGAAAGAAGCGAAACATGTATATTCCACGGAGAGGTGTAGGATTTTTTAGTCCCAAACAACGCGATGAAAGCTATTAGATTCTCATTCTTAAAACAGGATCGTTTTAACGAAGATTTCCAGAAACTTTCCGTGTGATTTTATCTGTTGTTATTTCCATGCATTTATGCAACAGGAACCTAGCCGTCTTCAACATTGGAAATTCATGTCAAAATGAACTGCTTCTTAACAGCTTTCGCATCTACATCTAGAATAATGGTGAGCAGAAAAATGTATATTATTAATACATGAAATCGTCATTTCAATTTTCCAGTTTTTGGCGAAAGTAAAGAACCAAAACATTTTCAATGAGAGAAAAATTTGCTACAGACCAAATTCATTTCTAGATAAGTGATTCGAGGGCAGTAATTGCTATATTACTCGCATGAAAAGTCCTACAAACGATCACGCCAAGTTCGCCTCCCGCCGCGCCGGTTCCCCTCGCTCGACAGCGCGCGCGCTCACGTGGAGCGCGCACGCGGCTGCCTCTTCCACGCGAAGACCTCCGCACAACCTAGCGGCGGCCAGCGGAACTTTCGCTGCTCCTTTGCATCGCCCGCCGTCCGCCAGACGTCGCTGCGAACCAACATGCCGGGCGATTCGACTGTCAATTACCGCGTGCGTACTGGTGTAAACACACTCTCTGCCAGGGCCACATAGGTTTTAATGAAACGACACACAAAACATGGCATAAATGAAACAATTTGCAATCGCTAAAACTAAACACGAACTGCTGCAAGACAAGTAGCTCTCAGCTTTTATCATCAGGGCCATATTCACACCCTCTTGTGATAAAACAAAAATTGTTCGGTGTGACCTGAGGTACAAGTAGATTACGTCCAACAGCGTGCATATTCATTCCTTCTACAAAATAATTTCGTGTCCAACAGTTTGTCAAACAAATAAAAATGTAAATTAGAGCCAAATCATGGAAAAATTCTACTTGTAGCTCAAAAGCATGATCAATCTTTCCGTGTTCATGTCAAGCCAATCAAGATTAAAATCAAGAGTTAAAAAGTAAGTGAATATGGCCACAGAAAAGCAGTCCCTATCCATCTACTCCCGCATCACACACAAACCCCTCCAAGCAACGCAATGTTAGCGAGAGAGCGTTCCTGAATGCTGGAAGAAAACTTTTTCTTTAGAATCCAACACATAACACGGAACGAGAAAACAAACAACAAACAAAACAGTCACGTAACAGGGAACATAGCAACGAAACATACAAAACAAAGAACGCACAGTACGGAGAGCAGGGGATCCGATCCCGGGGTTGGTGGCCGGTGACAGAGAGAGAGAAAGATGCGGTTCGGTATTCGGTTCGGTAAATGGCGGAGGCCGGGGCGGAGCATACACCGCTACACGTCCATTCCCAGGGCAGCCGTGAAGTGGCACAGGGGAAGCGGCGGCAAGCAGTGGCGAGCGGGCGGGGTGCTACATGCCAAGCGGGATTCACACTCACCTGGCTGGACATCATTTGGGCATGCGGGGGTGTGGGGCTGGGGGTGAAGGGGAGGGCTGTGAGACGGATCGGTCGGCGTGTGATGCTCCATGGTCGAGTTCTGGACAAGCCGTTCAACATGTCAATCAGTAATGCACTCCACCGGGGACGCGGAGAGAGCGGCGGCGGACAAGATCCAGGAGCGGGCGGGGAGGCGGGGCCCGGAGCGTGCGGAGGGCGGGGCGCAGGGCGGCGCCAACCTGGCCGCGGGGCGGCTGACTGGCGAGGAAGGAGAGAAGAAAGAAGGGCGGGGAAAAGAAGAGAAGAGCGACAATCGAAAGGAGGGAAGAACAAACGCACTGGGACGGACTACCGTCCGACGATCGGTCGTTCGTGAACGGCGAGGAACGTATTAACTGGCAAGGACAAAATTTTATAGTGAGCAAGTAACAAACGTTAGGCCAAATGTGTGAAGCGGAGGACAACTTATGAGCGAAAGTGTATACGCGGAGAGATTGGGTAAAAACATCCGGTGTTCAAGAAAACATGAGGTATTATGACAGGAATAATTGCGCAAACACTGACGGGACCAACTTGCGAAAAGCAAGAATGATAGTACAGATGATAGGAACGGAAGGAAGGAAATAATACAGCATCCTCCAGGAAATTAAATGCATTCAGGGCAGGAAATGTTGGATAGAAATAATGACGGAATTGATTAGAAGTGGTGCATAGGAGCGGATGAATTACATCGCTATATGTTGGCGAGTGAGCCTGTGCAGCAGAACGGTCAGGAAGGACAACTGGTAATAGAGGGAGACTGTTGTGGCGTAATTCTTTCGGACAAGAACACAAAATTGTGTTTGTGGACAAACAACAGAAAAATGCGTTAATACTGCAGAAATGATATGGATGAATAAAATTCAATGGAAAAGATGACGGAAAATGAATACTTTTGTTATTCTTTTCACAAAACAATTAAGGGTGTTTCAGGATTGGAAGAAATGAAAGTAAAAGTAGTTAGAGCCTTACGGTTCATAATAAGTCAACTGTGGCGAACACGGAAATGTTTAGGAAAGAATCGTCGATAATTTGATAGATAAGAGGGAGCGAATATTGATTTGATATTCTGACATATATGGGAGATAACATAACAACGAAGAAAAGGACAGGTTTTCTTTGAATTGAAGAAGGATCAATCACTGGAATTAAAAAATGGTAACGAAGAAAATAAGGCGTGAAGGTGACGAGTAATAGTTAAAAACAAATTGAAGAGTGTAACAGAAAAGCTTTAATAGGGATGACGGAGCATAAGTTTTCTTTCTTTTCTTTTTCCAAAAAAGATAAGATGCAGATAATGCTTCAAAAGTAGACTGTGATAGAGTTGCTTGTGATACGGAAAGGAATGGAGGCGCAGAGGAGAAGGGAGCGAAAGGCGGACTGATGGATGAGAAGGGGGCGTTGGAAGAGCGGGGAGAGCAGGCAGCGACTCGCCTAGCTATCTCGGTCAGGCCCTAGATGTGAGACGCGGTCTCGGTGAGAGTGTGCATATCGAAGGTGGAGTGGGACTTTAGAGTGAGCGGGGCTCGAGCGTGTGAGTCAATTCAAAGGTCTACCCCCGCCAGGGTACTGTACAACTATTTTTAGTTTTTTCTTAGCGAGCCACGGTGGATGAAGAGAGAGAAAGAGAGAGAGAGAGGTGCTTCAAACACTGACCCGCGGAAACAAAACTACAGAAAATAAGGAAACTGTCGTGCAGCAGATTTAAAGTTGGAACATGAAACAGCTCTAAAACATTCATAACACAGTGCGCCGAAGGTATGTCCACAAACGTACAGCAACCACCGAAACACGTCCACAGGCCCAGAACTACGAGAGCGGGAAGTCAAGAGAAGAGATGGCACATAGGAAGAGAGACAAGACCGGCGGCGGGGGCGGAGGGCGGCTGGCGAGGGCGGGGGGGGGCGGAGGGGGGGGTTCGATGGGCGGGCAGGACGCGCGCGCCGCCCCTGGCGTGGATGGCCGCCATGGACCTGACGGCCCATGCCACGCGCGTGGGCGACGGCGCGCGCGGACGGGGCGGGAGCAGGGGCGCGACGGAGGCGTCCGCTGCCAGCCGCCCGGGTGGCTGTGGGCGGCGGGGCGCTGACTGGAGGCGACGGAGGGCGGGGCTCTCGGGAGGCAGGTAGAAGCGGGGAGACAGAGCGAGACATCAACAACAAAACCAACACCGACACACACACGCACACGGAGCCATGGGACCGCACCAAGCCCACAGGCTACGACAACGCACGACGAACACAACACAAGACGAAAACAAAGTATAATAAAACAACGGCACTGGTACAGTACGAGCACGCAGCCGGACACGGCGGCGCGCCGGCACAGGTGGGCCCCAGGGCGCGCGCGCGTGCCGGCCGCGAGCCGAGCGGCGGGCGCACAACCGCCGACCTCACGCAGGTGAGCCGAGTTCGCCTCGTCGCAAGCTAACGAGGTCCGCGCCGAGCATATGTGCCGCGGTGACGTCAGGCGAAAGGCCACTTGCGGCGCCTCTGCGAGCTCCGGGGTATACGGAGCGAAGAAGCAGGCAGAGAGCATGGGCGTACCGCAACATCTTCGAGGCATTAGTGCCTTGTATGACGGGCATCTGACCCACGGAGTCAGGAGGCTGAGGACAGACTCAGAGACGCCAACAGGCGATCTAAAACCCCTATAGAGAGCACCTACAGAACTATAGCTCGATCGAGCGTAGGCCCCTCTAACCAAGCGTCTACGCTACAATACAATCATAGCAAACAGTTAGAGATTTTCTCTAAGATTCCACAGAGTTGCAAAACTATATTTTACATCCACATATTCTATCTATCAAGCATATGTTATCTAACATTCAGTACTCTCGATTCTACAGAGTAGGAAACTATTATGTCGAAAAGTACTAAACTATATTTTCACAATTCACGATATTATATCTACACAATCTTTTATTTGCTACTTAATTCACATGATGAACGTCAATGGAACTAGTATTACTAGCCGAACATACACTGTGTACGACAAACGACAGCAACATGCTACTCGAAAGATTTCAAAGGCGATTTCTATTGCGATGTTATACTCTAGTCAATCTGCATGCATTTTAAGCCAGACAATATTATCAACGAGGGTCTGCGTGTTTCAATACACATTCCCGTGTTACAACAACACAAATTTTGCTCGTTTCCATACAAACAGGTCGCTAAGTATCATTTGTCAATGAAACAAGTAGTCCGATTATATGAAGCATGAATCGAACAAGATCAAATTCTCTCATATATTTTTGGCGAAAAACACCAATAACGATGGCAATAATATTAACATGAGGAATATCGTAAGTTATTACTTTAGCTGGTCTGGAAATTCATACAAGCTATTTACAAACAAACCCACCTTTGACACAGTTTCAAATTTCGCGCTATACTACACAACACTGTCGGACACATTCAGAAACGTAGTAGTCTCATCGCTCCACAGAGGCCCGTGTTCGTGACACGCCGCGCCCCTAGCGTAGCGGCCATACTGTGAAATTACGACCAACAAGAGTGAGAGTCGATGCGCGGTGCATTTAATGTCAGTTTGCTTGGTCATCGAGGCTCAGAGAAGTGGATGTGAACATTTTGGTCAATTTAACTACAAATGATGATACCAACGTTAACTGAAGGTATACGGGTGTGTTTCAGAATCTATTATATATATGGGGATTGTGGAGACACGAATTAGTATGTGTTGTGAAGAACGAATTAAATACCAATGAAGCTCATTGCGACGAACTGTACGAACAGTTTCTTAGTGAGACTGTAAAGTTATCAAACGTAAGTACACATAATATTATCAGAATAACTTCAGGACGTGTTCAGGACTATCGGAAATTTATTTACTGAGTTATGGTTAATACAGTAATCGTGTTTAGTATCAAAAAAATGCATTTCCAGTCAACGCTTCCGAAGTATGGGAAGAAATTTTAATACCGAACTGTACCATCGTTACGCTTGCATTAATAAATTAATGAATAAACTGTACAGTTGTTCTTATAGATCGCTAGTAAACGCTTGACAAATTAAATTTCTGAAATATGATATAGATTATGAAATAATAATACGAAACTATAAGAAGTGACAAATGTACACTAAAATGGTAGTCAAATATTACGAAAGCATATGCGATTCTTAAAAATATTAACAATAAAAATAATCACGAAGGATCGCAGTAGATGCAAAGATCCTGCCAAACAATACCCCCTCTCCCCGTCGAAAAAATTAAAACCTAAGAAAATTAACGCAGGATAACGTTTGAAACGGTACATCGGCGTAGTAATAGTATATATATATATATATATATATATATATATTATATATATTATATATATATATAATTATATTAAATATATAATATATATAAATATATATAATATATATAATTATTATGATATAAAATATATTTAGATATATATATATATATATAAATATATTATATATAATTATATAATATATATATATATATATAAATATATATTATGCAGGATGCGGGGAAGCGCCGCTTTCCCGTCCTGGCTGCATGCATCCAGAACGCACGCTGCCCGCGCTGGCGCTCCGGTCGACCGGAAGTCATCGCTAGACGCGGCGCAGCGTCTGCGAGGGGCGGGGCGGGGCGGGGCGGGGCGGGGCGGGGCGGGGCGGGGCGGGCGGGGCGGGGCGGGGCGGGGCGGGGCGGGGCGGGGCGGGGCGGGGCGGGGCGGGGCGGGGCGGGCGGGGGGGCGGGGCGGGGCGGGCGGGGCGGGCGGGTCAGCTGCGGGGAAGGGGGGGTTCGTTGAGGGGGGGCACGCGGGCGCGGGGGCAACGGCCACGGCGGGGGGAGCCTCCGGGCGGAGCGTCTGCTGGTCAGTCTCGGGGGCGCCGGGAGCGCAGCACGCGGGGCGCGGGGCAGTGGCGGACGACTTCGGCGCGCTGGCCCGTCGGGGCACGCCCCGCGCGCGCCGCGCGCTCGCGGAATCGATCCCACACATTTTGCGGCGCCGGGGAGATAATACTGCATCATTGGCGGACAATAATCGGGCGTTCATTTATGATAATGTTACAAGCTTTCTTACCGTTTTGCTTGAACATAACTTCTTTTTACGGTATTGTACAATGGAGCTTGTATGATTGCTTTATTCACTCATTTAAAGGAAGTAAAATTGTAATATTTTCTAGAAATTGATGTGATTTTGTAATTTGAATACAGCAGATACTCAAACGTTAGATACATATTTTGGGCAAAGTGACGACGACGATGATGGCAATAATAATAATAATAATAATAATAATAATAGTAATACCTATGATATGCTTTCGAATGAATGATGAGTTCACATACACAGTACAGTGAGATGTTCACATACACAGTTCGCGGCGAACTGTTTAATACCTAGGTGGGCGTAAGAGAGATTACTTTCTCAAAGTAAAAGAAGAGACATTGACACTTCTACAAAAAACAACGGCAGAGGTCGAAACTTAAAGAACACTAATTGAGTAAGAATTAATGGTTTGTAAGGATACACCCCGGCGGATGTGCAAAGTTTATCATTATAATTTTGGTCAACCCTTCGAAAACACACTTGTTTACTAAAAGATGAATTTGTATAAAACAATGATACGTTGCTTTCTACTGATTGTAAGGACGAACACAAATAAATCGATCATGTTATTACAGAAATATTGAATTACGTAATCCATTGAAGTTTTTGTAGGATCCATGAAAAACAAAAATACAGACACAAGCATTTTATACCAATGATAAAAACCCCAAAGCTGCAAAACCGTATTGTAATCGATGTGATGTGCAACATCGTCACTGTAACATAATTTACGTTGCTCTACGATCTCTATTTTTTTTCCAGTTGTATTGATAAAAAATCTATTTTATTACCCGTCCCACAATACTTGCACGCAAAATTATTGATTTAGATAACGTATTTGACATTTGGAAATGAGCAGACGATTACATCGGGTAATAAAGCGGAATCGCAAGAGTCAATAGGAGTTAAACAGAGTCTGAAAGGAAAGAGAAAATGTTGCCCATTTATACGTAGTCAAAGTCGCACTGTGCAACTATGGCCCTGTGCACCGCAGCACACCGCGGCACGGCACGGCACGGCACGGCACGGCACGGCACGGCGGCAGAAAAAAATTGGGCCACGCTTTTGGAAAACTTCCAAGCGCTCCGCACTTCTCTCTTCTTTCCATCTCGCTCTTTTCTCTTTCGCGCGATGACAGGATACAAACTCCCGTGGCAGTGAAAGGGTGCGAGTTTGCAGAGCCCAGACCGGACGAGATGCATACCCGAATAGACTTCGTGGAAAGCGGAGTGATTCTTCGAACTCCCTGGTGTAGCCCAGGCTCCAGATTCAGATTAATGTTATGCCAGTTCTGGCAAAAGAAACCTTCGGTCTTTATGGACGAGGGCATATTTACTTCTGATTTCACGAAGTGAGGTATTTACATAAATGGGTGGCTACCTTTTCCTGAAGCTTCAACGACTTACGCACGAACAGCTTCGAAATAAATTCCATTAGTTATTCAATTACATTCACATTACTGAATTTCTGAAATTTTCTGCGTAAGTTCTAAAAGAATTCCCACGCCAACGCATAGAAAGTATCTCTTGCCGCATTCAGTACAACCAATTCAGAGTTCTGAAAGAGCAAAGTAACAAGACGACGCTAGGGAGAGTCACAACTGTCAACTACGAACAAATAATAGTTGTATATACTTTTCATGATTTAGTATTTTCTTTTCTGATGCAAATAATACGAATATTAAATTAGCAACGCCGCTTCATTGTCCCGTACGTTTACTCATACGAACTGCAAATGCAATATTTGTTTACACTGGCAAACTTCACCATTTACGCAGGTTTTGTTTTATTACAAATACTAACCAAACAAGGTCCTATATTCTACTACATCGCCGTGAGCTGGCAGTTCACCCGACATAAGGCACCATGTCCCTTTCCCTACATACTCGCCTCTCTGATACGCTTATCTTTGACGCCAAACACAGCGATATTTAACATGAAAGTACGTCACAGTTTGCGAGGCGTACAGTACGTAGGTAGGACTCGATATGAGAGGTCTACTGAACAGGTCTTTTTCCTTACTTGAAATTTCCATTAAAATCACACCCAACGTGGTGTAGTAAGCGTGTCCGCTAAATATTCATAACAAACATTTTATTATTACATTACAAATTTTCAGATATGGCGTTAAACGCACACCAGTGAGGAATTAAAAAAAAATAATCTAGCATATGTCAAAGTTTCCTATTTTAAAATACTATTGATGACACATGACTAATTGATTTAAATGGAGATTTTACAATGTTAAATGTTTTTCATCAGTAAGGGTGAAAATCACAAAATAAAATTATTTAATATCGTAGGGTAGAAGAAAACGTGACACACTCCATGTACCTGCAAAAAAATGTGATGGTTTGAATAAAACCCCTTCTTTTCATTCCAATACACTTAATCCTTGTAATATTACAAAAAAAATACTATCTTAAATAAGACAAAGTAAGCGATAGAATACAAATCAGTCCCTGACCTCGATCCATTAATAATAGTTTTGCCCCCTCCCCCAGTAAAAAGCTAGAGGACCAATTGTATAAACGTAGCAAACCATTTTAAGCGGGTCTTCCGCTAAGTTAGCGGAATGGAAATGGAGGGAACATGAAATCTTGGACGAATTGGAATTGACGTACGAATCGCAGTCTATGGAGTGTACATACCAAGTGGACACAATGGCGAGAATAGTAAGACGAAAGTAACGAGAAATAAAATCCATAGTATCTTTGTTTCAGTTTTAATTGAAAACATTTTGACTTTTTCATATCACAAACTATTTTACGTTAACGTCACGTGTTTTTAATTCTGAACACTGAACTATGAATGCACATATTTTCGGGGCTAATCGGTCACTAGTTGGTTGATTTTTTTTATTTCCTTATTCTATTTTCATAAAGATACAAATAAATTGATTTCAGTTCTGCTAACCGTATCCTTCTACCCCTCATTCTACCAAAATCACTAAAAATGAAAGAAGGGATAAAAACGACCGAGTGGATCTATGTGTAAAACACTAATAAGTCTTACTGAATTATGAATCTTTACTTTTACAGCAGCTTCTTTAAAATAAATAAGTCATTTTGAGAACTTTAATAGATTTACTTAATATTGTAACAGAATAAAACTTTTACAGAAATATAGGGTACTCAGGTGTTTAAAATAACACCTACTGTTTACAATTGATCAAAGCACATTTCATTAACATTCACATTAACATAGTTCCAAGTTTCTCTAACTAAATAGTAGATACCAGCAAATATAATAGCAAGTAGAGGACGATAAAATTACTGAATGTTTATAGGTCAAGTTTTCTGAAAATAAATCTCGCAGACTTCTTGATTCCCACTTTCAGAGTGTTCGGTATGCTTTTCCATTTGATTTTATACACATGATTTTTCTTCCATCATTCAACATTCATTCTTCCAAAGAACTGCCAACGTAGATCCCTGATCCCATCGTCCAAAGGAATTCTCTCCGTAACCTCTGCGCAGTTCTGAGTGGGTTTCCAAAAAATTCCCGAAGGAGAAGGGGGCAGGGACGGTCGAGCTAGGTCAGGGGAGAAGGGAGGTTTCGTGCACCTGCTTCACCTTTCTACCTGCGCCAACCGAACTGGGACACGGAACGCGCTGGGCCGGTGCTGTGGCGGCAATGACAGCGCCGCCATGCCACGCCACTGACTGACCCCAGACTCATTGCCCCCGACCCGTCCTTCACTCCACAACCATTACGTTTATTTGTATATTCATAACATGGCACATCACTGTATCGACTCGAAACGTATACAACTGACTGTCAACTCACACGGAAAGATTTTTTCGGTTACTATGCCACAGAAATAATAGTATATCACCATCGAAATATAAAACAATGGAAAAATCTATGATCGAACGTTACAAAAATAAAACATTACACAAAAGTCGTCAACTAAATTGGCATGTTATCACAATTTATTAGAAATATTCACACCAAATATAACATTATTACCAGTACCGATAATTATTTTACTCTTCGTACCATAGATAATTGTTATTACCTACTAATGCTGATTACGGGAGTATTACATCAATAAACCAATGAGAATATACACAATCTCATATGACGTGGTTCCACAATAGGGGAATCTCTCATTTATTTATATAAATAATAATATCATTTATTTATAAATTTATTTATTTTTCAAAAAATAAAACACGTTACTATATGCTATTAGAGACTGTACCCAATACGCTCCGCGCTGTTCACACGCTGACGGCGCGGAGTTTACGTAAGTTGGAGGTGATATTGAATCGATAACTACACTTGTACTTTCACACAAAGGGAACAATTGGTTTCTCATTGCGGAAGAAAAAAATCGTTCCGGAAAGTTGCTTCAGCATAAATAATTGATACTCTTTTGTTTCTGTATCTCACATATAGAGTTTACCACATTGCCTGATTACAAAACCTACAGCATTATCCATTAAACGGTTCGGCCACCCATTCATTCATCTTGCTGAATGATAGTGGCCCACATGAAACTATTACGAGCATTTATTAAAACTGGTCGAACACGCAGATTTCCCCATACCACAGTTTAATAATACAATACGAACAGTATTTAATTAAAATTTAATTTAAAATTAAATATTCTAAATTGAAATTTACAAATGAAAAACGCGTTATACGAAGAGTTTTTCTAGAACGAATTGCAGCATTGTAGCTAGGAGGAAGATTAGGCCTGGTTCAAAACGGGGAAAAATATTCCGCTTAATTTGCCACCAGTTCATGGCCATGTTATTTGTAGTTGCAATAGTTAATTGAACTAATTATACACTTACAATTTAAAAATGATCGTGATAAATGATATTAAGGGCTTGCATGTCTTGAGAAAAGTACCAGATACAAGCGTTCCTATCTTTAAAGCAAAATTTCATATCCGAGTTTCAGTAACAGTGACGTAAACAGTTTCGTCTACAATTTTCTCCAATGTTCGCTCGAAACGTAGTGGCTTTGAGATTGACGAGGTGTTCTCAGACTTTAGCGAAAGCTAGGTTTAGATATGTTCGATCCCTCTATTGTCAAGATCTACAACAGTTTTCACACCAAACTTACAAAAAAATATTTTATGAAGAAAACGACATTGCATTTTGTGCATCATCATTAGACACCATTCCACTTTCATAAACTTCCAGAAGAAGTAAATCTTGCAGGAAAGCATTGTCTTTCTGACAGCGCAAAACAGTGGCAACGACGCTGCCACAGCGAAGGTACGCGCTCCGCCTGGCCGCACGCGCCTCCGACGCTCGGCTTAGTTCGGCTCGGCAATCGGCCGCAGTCGGTTCCCCGGGAGGCAACGAGCCGTCCGCAGCCCTCCCACTCGCCGGCGATAGAAAGACGAAAAAAGAAAAAAAAAATCACAGCGGCGTGCCACACACAGACCGTTCTTGTGCGGGAAACTTGTGGCTCCAGCGTGCCCGTACGTCTGTAGGTGCTCGGCTAAACCAGGAACGAGTCAGGATGCAGCCTACGGACTGGGGCTGAGGTGCATCGGGCACACGCTGGTGTCGAACTTGTCACAGTTCATGCCGTCCGACATGCTTTGACCCACACAAAATATTTCGGATCTGTGGTAACGCTAATTCAAAATATTCAGCCTAGGTTTCGCGTGTCACAGGGGAGTTGAATAATCACGCGGTTTTACATCACAAAACTGTTGATACCTGCGGTAGCGCCTTTCAAAACGCCTAGTTGCGATTTACATACCTGAAAACTAATGTTCACGTAATTGGGCAGTGGGCAAGCGCTCTGCTTTTTAATGATTCGACCTTATCGTATATCCCCAAACACCAATTTGTTTCAGTTCAAGAGCATTTGCAAGGTTAATTGCTGTTGCTCTGGTGTGGTGTGGTCCGAATTCGCCTTTGATGTAAACAACCAACTTTGTTGTCCAAAAGCATGGATTGAATGACCTGTTGGGTAATTTGTTAGATATAAAATTCCGCGGCGAAAGAAACGTGTTATAGGTATAAACACACACACGCACGCACGCGCGCAAAAAAGGTTTTACGTATGGCAAAATTGTCTACTTTAAAATGTACAGCCAAAACAATAATGAACAAATAAAATGTTAAAAATAAATTTCAAAACAATTACTTATCTTGGATGAAAAATATTTCATTTCTATTCAGAAACGTTTTGTGAGGAAGGGATGTATAGTAATAGATATGGTTGGAAAAAGTTTAATACAAGAATACCAATTTCTCTATATCCAACAGGACACGTGAGAAGATTTGAAAATCGAGTACCAAAATTCCAGTGGACACTCATACGCAGATTTTCTACATATTATTTCTCTTTTTATCTTTCTCTTCCCATTCGTCATCGGAGGAGCCATAAACGTTTTCGCGTCAAATGGTGACGGGTTCGGTTATAGCTGAAATCGTGCTACCGCACATTACCGATAATATTTCAATGTTTTGTTACGAGCTCTGTTTACCCGAGAGAGCCAGAGATCGGATATGCAAATAATGTTCGGGATAATACATAGCGGCAGGATTTGTTTTGTAAACAGCTAGAACAATGTCGATATTTAACCTCCTGTTTGAATTGCATTCCTTTCTGAATGCATCGGCGCCAAGCTCTGTGCAGTTGAACTTGCAGCAATCAGAATACGCCGAGTGTGATTTTAAAGACAATAGACAAAGATGAAGATTAGTTCATGGATAGCCTGTGCTGATAAATCGAGCATGACATCATGGCGTATATATGCAAGAACTAGTTTTTTACGCACTTTCATTGAATATTGAGAGATGTACTACCAGTGAATTTAGGGTGCAAACTACATCCTCAGTGATATTCTTTTTTAAAATATATTCGATATGCGAGTCGGTATTCGATATTCGGTATTCGATATTCTGGCAAAAAAATATGATTGTCATGAACTAATAAGTGTCGAAAAATACATTAGTAAAATATTTCGTTTTCCAGAGAGTGGCAGGAATTTAAGTTATTTCTTCTCGCAATTCTTTGCAATTAATCTTGAGTACCTTGTTCGATATGTCGTTGGATGCAACTGGATCGGTTAGAGCAGAATACGTGCCATCTTATTTGAGATTCTGAGTTAGTAATAATGATCCTTAGTCTACGCATACAGCTTTTAAACGAATAATTGTAAGTGCCTTTAATGCTTTTATTGCGAATCTCAAAGGTTGAAAAATCAATGAAACGAGCAAAATTAGTAAACTGCACAGAAAAATTAAATTAACACGTATTGCCACTGGTTAGTTCCAGAACAAGGCATTTGCCCATAGTTCTGGGCTAATGCCTGAGAGCACCAAAGGCGATTGATAGATACGCTACATTCACATACGTATGAACTGTACCCAGCCTTTTATCCAGACAGCGAACTATGAAATTCAGAATTACTATAATTGCGCCACGGGTAAATATGCGTTTAATGATTTTTTTGTCTATTCACTTTTCTAGACATGTCTTTATTTCAAGCTCTTATGACACATGTGGTGTAAGAATAAAGAAAGTCCATTTACATAAACCGCCGACTATTATTTCTACTACACTCAGCGTACGTCATTTAACTCTTTAAAGATATCATAACTGTTAGACTGAACGGATCCCGTATCTGAACATTGCTGTCTACTCGTATTATTTACTAATATGAATGTAGACACGGGCGGAGCTTGGGGTCAAAGTTAAGGGGAGGACAAGAATTGATCAAATCTATTAAATGTGTCGAGAAACATTTCGTATCGAATTTCTTGGGGCACATTATCATATATCATATCATTATCATTATCATTATTATTATTGTCATCACTATTGCATATTCTAAAAAACGCTATACCTCCCTCATTTCTCCACAGATAATTCTCACCTGAGAGCACTAACACGTCACTGGAGTTTCAACGCTTTACATACCATCTTTACCATTGGATGCGGAAAAAAAAACTTTAGCCAAACGTGCGAAGCCCACGGGTTAAACACTGACCCCCTAAGATGCTCCCCTCGCTTGCAAGATATGCTCCTTCCAAGATTATTTCGTGAAGTGGGAAGTTTAGAATTATTCTTCACTTCACAATTATTTTTTCACATGTCTACTTATTTGTAATTCTTTATAATTAATGTTTTATCGTGTGTTATGACGTGTTCAATCCTTTTCGATTACATTAATACATTTTATATGACGTAAAGATCGAGATTATTTGGGGACAAATGCCTCCCATGTCCCCTCTTAAGTTACGCCTATTATTTGACACACGACGATGATTAGGCAAGTCACCGCTATGTTTACGTGTTAGAATCGCAGAGATGCAAATTCGTGACGCGTAAAGACCGTGTTTAACGATTGTTAGAAGACACTATTTCAAGTTTTTCTCTGCATAAAAACACTGTGCCCCTGCATGCTTGGAAGAAAACACGTTCCTTTGTTGATAAACATTTCCAAGAAGGGCCCATTACATACACCTGTTCCGTACCTGTACAGCGGAAGAACAGGAAACTTTAGTAACTTTCCGAGACGCGATAAGAGCGTCCGGGTCATGACGACTAGAGGCTTGCACGACATCAAATCAATTATACAGTTTCGCAAACCTGTCTTCACGCTATATTATAAACATGACACATGGCACTTTCTTATTTGGTTAGTTTTACCTTCAAATGTCGTATCCTACACAATGTTTAACACAGCACATTAACGATGAGCTTTCATAAGCAGGACTGGGAAGTGAGCTAACTACGAGTTGTTGACCAATATTTATAACGATTAAAGGCCAAAACAGGAGAAAATTGTTATTCCTTTAAAGTAGATTTATCCCTAAAAATAGTCACGATTGCTCCTTCACCAAACTGTACATCAGTGGTCATCAAGCAATCATCAAAGTCACATTATATTCAAAAAATAATTATTACAGAGGTCAAAACAAGGACAAGCTTCCAACGTATGGCATGACCAAATCATCGAGAAGGTTGAAGGTCTTCAATCTGCAGGCCCCGATTCATATCAAGTCTATCACACATAAATGATGTGTTTGTACTCCGCTGCAAGAGATTCTCTGTCGCTTGTCACTGACCTCCTGACGGTCGCGAAATTACTCTAAATAACCCGAAATGAATTGTGAAAGCTCTCAATAACTAAACAACATCCAATTCACATACGCACGCGCGGATAAGAGAGGTAGTTATACCCAACAAACTCCCTTGTGCGCGAATCCTATACACGCCATAAATATTACCCGTTTCTGTGTCCATTCATGACGCCCTACACAGTGGGGACATCGTTTGCAAACTACGTTCCACTCCTGTTTTTCATTGCATTCATACGCCCAGGATGCGCGTTCCAGGTCGTTCCGGGCGCTCCTAATTGGCTCCACACGCCGACGTCTCCGCTCGGCGGGAGGCGAGGCGAAGCGCAGGAAAGTGAGCCGGGGAAAGCGTGGGCGGCGGGCGGCGGAGACGGCAGCGGGCGCGGATGTCGCAGAGGACGGGGGAGACGAGGCGAGGGGGCGCATTCAGTAACGAGAGGAGCGTCGGGAAGCAACGACAACGGCTTCAGAAGGTATATAGCAGCGGCCTCGAAGCGGGAGGGAGAGGGGAGCGAAAGGGGTTGGTTGCCACTGGAAACGGCGGAGGGCCCGGCCAACGACTCGTGGAGGGCGCGCTCGGCTTGGCACGCGCCGCAACCCTTGCTGCCACCCCCACACACCGCCCCGCCCATCCTCGCTAACCACTCCCTGCTCGCAAAGCCACCCACCGCGACTCCCCCACCCGGCCATCCACTCTACTCTCTTTAATCCCTCTGCCTCTGGCCATCCTCGCAACGTCCTCGTCCTCAGCACCCTCCCTGCCACTCCCCCTAACTCGTCATCAGCATCTCCGCTAACCCCCACGGCCGTCCTCTCTCTACCCACTCGCCACTTCCGCTTCCCCGCTATTTCCCACATCGCCCCGATTTACTCCCTCGCTATCCACGGTATTCCGTTCACCGTCTCCTCCCCCCTGACCAGACCGCTCTGCATGACGCAATCGCCCTACCCTTTCCATCAGGTGAGAGCTAGATACTGTTGCACAATGACAGATTCCGATAACACAAGTACTCTCAAACACATATTTGTAACTGTGAAGTGCGAAATAAGACACTCTTCTAAGACCGGTGAACAACGGTGAAATGGATGAAACGGTGAAACGGAAATAATGGTGAAATGACTATGACATAGTTTAACTTCTATCATACAGTCGCTGTGTTCAACCCCATTGTCAACCCAGCGGAGATTAAATAGGTATAATTAAAAAGGAAAGACGAGAAAAGACTGTGCGAATCAAAATTTTAAATACCCGGGAGAAGGTGTCATGATCATTAGAAGCATGAGTACACGTATCGAGGAAAATTCAAATATCGGCGCCCCTTGATAAAAGGGTTGTTGGAATACGCCGATACGGGTACCAAGGCACTGACGCACAGCGTTTTAGAATTCAGAACGAGAATGTAGAAACCACGGGGAGCAGAACGTGCGCGGAAGCTGAACCCAAAATCCGCTCGTCGAGGCGGCCTGAGACCAACAACCACCGCCCACATCAAAGACCGCTTTGCATCGCACCAAAGAGAACTTCGCACTCCTCCCCACAAGCCGTCGCCTGCCCCCGCCACGCCGGTCCACTTCCGATCGCGGCGACGCACACCGCCCCCCCCTCCCTCATCACCCATCGGGGGCTCCGCCGCCCCGCTCCGCTGCGACCCGACCCCCACCCGCGTCGCCGGGGAATCCCTTTAGTTCCGTACGGGGCCGCCCAATCCGCCGTTCAACCAACAGCGCCACTCCGCAGCCTGCTGCATCGCGTCTCGGGAGCCCCTGCGCGGGGGCGGGGGCGCCACACACGCGACAGGCAGCGACCGCGGCCACGTGCTTGCGGTGCGGCGCCGGGGCGGACGGAGCCACGAGGCCAGAGCGGGCGTGGCGACCGCGTGCTGGGAACGCGGGGACTACTAGAGGTGGGAGCGTCCTAAGGCGAGGTGGTGAGCGACAGAGCCGGAACGGACGCACGGGAACATTAACGCTGTACCCGTATCTACAGTTGCAAGACTGGTGCACGCGTGTTTTCTCTTTAACGGCCAAGATGCAGTCTTCGCCGGTGGTTCACAGTTCTATTATCTGCTCTGCATTAGCAACCTGTAATCTCAGTAGTGTTCCACTGAAAATACCCACTGGCATTGGGGTGGATGCTTTAAGTAAACTCAAGGTAACAGAAGCAACTATTGGGTCTCGCCAAAGACGGTGAATGTAATTAAATAAATAGTACATTGCTTTATCGCCTAAGTTTGAATTCCTATAACTATGTGCAATGTACATGATACCTCAGGGTAACGTGGAATCTCTGTTTCATAATTGCTGCCAATAGTGGTAGCTGAAGTGCTACGTCTTTCAGTATAACTGCTGGTCAACAAGCACTCAGCTATGTGGTGGCTTTGGAAGCATTAGAAAGCGATAACCCCGAAATTATAAGATCAGAACAAAACAACCAGCTATTTGGTTATAAATATATCGACCCTGACTGGAAACCCCAAAATCAGTTTTCTTGCATAATACACATATCCAAAGGTACAGAGTGAAGAAGTAGTTAAAAACAATTGTGATTTCAAAATCACTTTTAGAGATTGCATCTGTAGCTTCGTCCCGGTTCTCTTTTATGTAATAGATGTGAACAAGCTACAAACAAGACATTATGAACCGTACGAACTAAAGGGGTGTTAGATGCTTCTGTGCGTACTTCAACCTGAATGTACAAACGAATAGATGAAACTACAATACGAACATTGTCATTAAATTACACTTAAACACGAATGGAAGTGCCGATCGCTACTCCAACTAACAGTTGATCATTAACGCGGCAGGGGGAGGGCAGAGCAAAATAGGACAGTAAAGAGAATGTTAACGTCCTTTACAGCCTATGGGAGTTCGAGCTGTAGTAGAATTTGGTGGTCTGCCGAAACGTACGGAGACGAGGCGGCTTGGAGAAAATGTGCTAGAGCAGAGGCAGATGGAGGGACGATAATGCATGATAATTGTGGCTGTAGCTTCCGGCGAATAGCACAAGCGCGAGGAGACGGAAGATCGCCAGGTCCCAGCGTTGAGGCATTTAGGACTTCGTCGCGATGGTGGAGACGGGAGGGGGTTGTGGCGAAGACAGCGACGTCTGATGTGGACGCGGTCCAGAAACAGGCAGAACGAACGGGATAACGGGCAGGAAGGTCAAAAGGAGAAGGGAAAGACAAAGAGGTGGCAGGGTGGACAGGAACGGAGAGAGGCAGGCAGGGCAGACAGGAC
>BOPP01000079.1:5532537-5542812 GCA_017312745.1 Gryllus bimaculatus | reverse complement strand
CCTATTCGCCCTGGCCGTTACATATGAATGAATACATAAACATAAAAGGCTTCCCGGGCGTCCGCTGAAAGCAGAAAATGTTTCGGCCCCGTCGACCGCGCACCCGACTGTGGCGAAGAGAGCACAGCGTGTATTCCTCCCCCTCTTCCCCTACCGCCGCCGCCGCCGCCAACCCTTTGCCAGCACTCCAATTAAAATATCGCCCGCGTCAGGAGCGCATCGAAAGTTAGGCCCCTGATAATAATCTCCTACGGTTAGCCAGTGACGGACTGGAAATTTTAAAAGCCGACGAGAACAACCTTATTTCTCAGGTGAACTTGCTGGACCGTGTATTTTTATTCCAACGATACAAACTCAAAAATTCGAGAAGTATTCATATCATGACAATGACCTAGATGTATTGGAAATCTGGTCATTTCGCATTACCTTTTATATTATAATACTAATGCTGTAACAGATACTGTAAAATTATTCTTAGCCTGCGCTCAATGGCCCTTCGCTTTCCTTCTAGGTAAAAAAAAATATAATCTCCAGCACATCACATATTTTTTTGGAGCATTTTAATATTAAATATAAAAAAGCCTACTTGCATTTTCTTTTAGAACTCGCTGTTTAATTTTCGAAGGTTGTGTTACAGAGGAATTATGTTAATCCGATTCGAAGACAACCGCTTTTTATTCCAGCTGTGGATGTCTATTTTCAGAGGTATTCAGAACGCGCTAGTGGAGGTGATCTATATCTCCAGTCACGCACGCCACACGCTGAGAGGTGCGCATTCGAGCAGGTTGTAATTCTGGTGTCCGCTTGCTTTTCTAGGGCACATTGTTCGGATCCGTGTTTGTGTATGCTCGCGCAAATGAAAAGGTACCGTTCGAAGCTGAGTTGGCTCCGCTACGTCCAGCAGTATCGATGCTGGAGTGCCCATCTTACAATAATAAAATAACTCGCAAAACACTGAGTTATGATACTGATGAACACTAAACAATCCACATACTATAAGAATTTTAAAAAAACCACAAGTTGTTCAGCAAAAATAATATATAAGGAATTAATTAATGAACGTGAGAAATTTAGACAAGTCCTCATGCAAGATCTTTTCGTTTTTACACCAGGGTTCAATCCCTAACTTCCGTATAAAGTAAATAGCAATTGTCGCTGTACTCTGCCCATTCGGAAGTCTCAAACTGTTATGTTTAGAAGAGCAGTCGCCTCGTAAGCATTGTGACAGATCAGTAAGCATGCAGGCCCATCGCCCATGGTAGGACAGCTTCATATGCTTTTCGTCCAGAATTTATTGTTGCATTCAGCTAATGTCTTCCGATTGGAAATGAATTGAACGAGAGACCATTCCATAAGAAGAACTACATTCAATGGTTCCTAAGGTCGGTCGACATCCTAAGCTGTACCCCCTCAAAATAGCACGTAGAAACACCGAAATAAGAATGCACAGGCTGTAGATGCCACTAGCACCAACCGTTGGCCGCCCAAGCATCCATCCGATCGTTAAAACTACCAATTTAAAGGATAAATTATATTCGCTGCAGTCCGCGACCTAGACATCTCACGATCGATCGATTAGTGATTATGGGCACGTCAAGTGCCAAGGTCAGCAGTCCCGTGCATGTATTTTTTGTAAGTAGGTGGCTGTGATCTTTACCCCCGCTGGAAAGCGAGATCCAGCGCCAACCTACCGCCGGGTAGTTTTCACCAACTAGCTATCTCCGACCAGCGAGGCACAGTTACAGCCGGGACAAGCTTAAAGCTCCTGACCGGCGCAGTAACATCGGTTGATACCCTGAGCCACCTCTCCGCATCTCACGATCGAATTCCTCATCTCACGTCGTAATTCGAAAGCTTGCGAATGGGTATGGTAAAGACGCATCATTCCATCGAGCCACGTGCGACTCCCACTCGCAGTCCGAGCGACACGTAATTAATGCTCGACAAATTTACCGACCCCAAATTTGCCCCCATTTGCCGACCTCAATGGCCGAGGTGGCTAGAGCGAGTGTCGACTCAGCGCCTGTCGGAAGGGTCGCGGGTTCGAGTCCCGTTGCGGGCATGGTTGTTTGACCCCTGTCGTCTATGTATGTATGTTGTCGCGGAAGGCCATGTGAGTCTGCTGACCACAGACCAAGGAGCTCGCATGTGTGTCTAATGTAAAGATTTAATACGTGCCCTCTTGAGGGACAAAGTGGGTGCCAGGCGCGGATAGACGCAATATGCACACCCTGAAGCTGAAAGAATAGTCCCAGGAAGAAAAAAAAAAGAAAAATCTTTTATTACCCATTTGTTCGAAAAATATGGCGGAGAAATAGTAATTGAATCATTTTGTCAGAGAAGGCAGCAATGCTAAAGCCAGAAATCTAAACATCGCCTGCCCTGTAACACGTTCGTTTTAGATACGATGATGATGATGATGATGATGATGATGATGATGATGATGTGAGTAATGTGTATGAAGATGGAGAAAACAGGTAGACAGAGAGAGACACCAGCATTCGAAGGTAAGCAGTATGACTTCTACATCACGGAAGATTAGTTTGGTTTCGTTTGGTGGTCGCGATGGTTGGCTTCTGTAGGTAGTAGCGAGAAGCCAGTTTGACATTCTTCTTGTGGCGTGAACTATGTGTCGCGATATATGCGCGAGCCGCTCGCTCGCTCGCTCGCCCGCCCGACGCCAAAGCTGGGCAAGCGCTTCCATGCCAAGGTCGGCGTTCGCACCCGGCGCGCCGCTGATATCAGCCCGATAGCTGGAATCTCTTTCCGGATTCCTGCGAGATAAGGCGCGCAGAGAACGCCGCCTCCGCGCCTTCGGCCACGCGGCGTCGCTGCTTACTGGCCGCGCCAGATGAATGTGCGAGTGGTGAGTGAATACTTATTGTGGGCGTGCCAACTAATAAGATCACTAATCCGTTAGTGTAAGTGATATCTGGTGCCGACTTAGGCGTCGGCTAGCGAGGTTTCCCTCCTATCTCCCCCAGAGGGGCCGTCCAGGTGGGACAAGCTCTATGATTTCGACGTGTTTTGCAGTATATTGCCATTTGTGTAAAGGGGAGACGAGGAGACAAGGTTGAGGAATGAAAAATCGCGAGCGGTTCTTTGCTCGTTTGTCACGACCCTGTTCCGGCATTCGATTGGTACTGATTGAATACACCGTGGATGAGAGCAACTGGCCGCTACAACTCTTCCAGGCAGAGACTGAATTCGAGCCAGCTATCTAGCTCGAGTCGAAAACCCGCCATATTAGGGACTAATACTAGGACCTCCAGATTAACGAAGCCGCGGAAGAAAAACGTTCTCGCTGAGCTCTCACAGTCTCACAGCAAATGCCGTGCCATACCGGTCGGTATGACAGTTCCCCCCATGCACGTCCCAGAGTCGTGTTCAAATGGCGTCCGATCCACTCACATTAAGCATCTGCCGATACAGCAATTTCTCCGGAACGACGATCGGCACCAGAAACCGTAAGGTTCGCGGAAATACCCGAAACCACACGATCGGTTCGCAAACCTTTGTCTTTCTAAAACAAAAATGTAGACTGAGTGGCAATCATGTGGTGAGAAATCTGGAATAAGCAGCCCCTGATGCAGGCAACTCGTCATACAGTGGTGTTACGCAGGTACGCGTTTTGACCAGTGAAAAATTTCATACCTGACCTGAAGATGCAATTGGGGATACAATGCGATAAGAAAGAATGCATATAACTCGTACCCCGGTGCAGGAGGTATACCGCACATCCTACATTTCCTATCGATCCAATTGCAAACTTTACTTTTCTTCCAGTTTGAACCATCTCAACGTTTTGTCGTTTGTTTGACTGTTGGTGTCCTATAAAATTTCCTGAACTCAGAAATCAAAATGTTTTAATCTGCTGTAACGCTACGTTGAAAATGTTTTGAAATCCACGACAACATAACGATTGCTGCGCTATCTGCTAAAGACAGATACGAGGATTTAATCTATAAGAGACTACGACTAATGTAATGATTCAGGAGACCATACTCTGCATTGTACTGGCTCCTGTGAAATCGGACAAAGCGTTACGGCCGCCGGTTTCTCCTCTGCTGCCCTCTTCTACCGCTCACATCTTCCCAGCCAACCCGTTCGCGTCAAGAGCACCGCCGACTCCCCGACGTGCGTGGATGGAGTATGTAAGTTCCGTGGTGCATTTCTATAGCGGTGAGCGTTCGAAAACTTCTACTTTCATGGTTGTTAAATGCACCAGTCCGCTCAGACCGGACTACCACTTTACGAAGCCACTGCACATTTTTCCCTCAGCATTTTTCCACTTTCGAAAATTTGAAAAACTCGACGAATTTTCTCCCGCATTGTTTGAGCATACGCTGTTCTTTCTGGGCCATCATTTATGCGTGCATCGTTCTTTTGAAAGAAAAAACAACAACAACAACTACGACTAATCGATAGCGAGAATCTGTTCAAATTTCCAGCCAAGAATTATGTACGTGGTGATGCCACTCCTGCGCAGTCGAAAAATTTCCAACCAAGCTCTTGCGATCAACTCAGAATTTATGTTCTACAGAACATAACGTGCCTTCCTCGGAAATCACATTATAATTCCTATTATTATTTGACATCCGTCGGTCAATCACGAATTTTGGTACTAGGAACTATCAGGTAAAAGACGCATTATGAATGTAATAGAATATATGTGTCGAAGTATCTGGACAATTAGGTTGAGAGAGGATTTATTTATTGTATCGCGTGATTGTCAAGAGACGACACATGGCCAATCTTGCATGAAGTCGCATAAATTCGTCCTAATCGCGGAATACACTAGATCTCTCGGTATAACGTATTTAATTAAAACTAAAACTTCAAATACTGTACGAAAAGAAGAGGACATGCATCCGAAAGAACTGTTTCTTGTGCTCGAGAGCATTTTAAAACACAATTCATAAAAGTTATCAAAAAATAAGAAATCTAAAACACCTAACTAAAGTTATACAAAAGAGTATATACAAACAAAAACCGATCGAATATTTCTGAACTTATACTACAAATTTAAAAGTTAATAATATAAAATAATGCTCTTGAGACATTACGATGAAGTTTACTCTGGAGCTTAAGATGTAGTAGCGAGCACGAAGACTGATAACGTCGGAACAAGGAATAAAATAAACGAGAGAACAACTAGAAGACGTAACCTTACACGCGCGTTGCCCACCACAATTTCATCATGAGGTATTGCAGTTCACATTGGAGTAACAGAAAAAAACAATGGTCTAATATCTTGAAGATGGTTTGGGAATTATCCTTGGTTTATTAACGACAATCAATACGTATTTTCATTTCGCCGATCAAAGAAAATAGTTTTCTTTGATCCTACATGCGAATAAATCATAAAGAAACACCCACTGAAAGGAAAACAATATGTTGACAGTCGTTAATGAACCAAAGATCCTTTCCAACCCATCATCATCATCATGATTAAATGTTCGCCCCCGCATGTGTGAACATCTAGATACTCTGGCCGCTACGCCACGACTCGCTCTGCCCTGCCAAAACCGAAGACGCAGTCCCAACAGAGCAACGCGGGCCGCCCAATCTCCCAAATCAAACGCACCTCTCCACCTCTCCTTCCACCCGCACGCGCAACCCGCCTTCCGCCAAGTGCGTGGGGCCCTGTCAATCTGCATTAGGCGCGGGTCACGGCGGCGGGCGGCGGGCGCTTAGGCGAACAGCCCGCATCCTCCTTGAAGAGCTTCTTGAGGACTCACTCGAGAGCACCCGCGAAGTGGCCCACGGGGTCCGCTCAACCGCTGCACCCCGCTATGAAGCCAGCTGTCATCGTCCGGCCCGCGCCGACTCTACGTGACACCCGAGAAAGACAGCCCATCTGTTCGTGGCAGTCGTAAAAAAAATAATTATAGAAAGCGTATAGTAAGAAATTGAAGGTTACCACTACAAAATGTACCTCGCGCGGAAAGTACAGGCGACCAGATATTTTTATTTAAGGTATGCACAAAGAACCACGGGAGAGCGAAAAACTCCCACATGAGATATGAAAGGACTAATTATAATTTTTTTTAAAATGGTCCAGTCTAAACAAAAACGGGCCTGGTCAAAGATTTCTAAACAGAAACACTATTTCAAAATAAGTGTTGTGTTCCTGCCGGTAGTAGCTGTAGTAATAAGTAACAATAATGCTGTAAAAAGTAGCTCTAGTTGAAGGACAAGATATTCACTGTAATACTGACGTTTAGCTTTAATTATCTACTATATCTAGCTTCTATTTATCAGCAAACGTCTATACACAGTTTCTTGAAAATTGTAAATTATAATGAAATCGTCATTACAGAATATTCTGCTTATCAGAATGCCAGTTGCAACACAATGCACGTGCTGTATATGCGCGCATATAGGTCCGTTGCATCACACCATTCTAGTACTTCATCTCCCGGAAAAGATAACGATACTGATGATTAACATAATTCAAGAGCAGTACCAGGATTGGAATTGTTCACTGACAACTCAAAACGAGGCTTCAAAAATACATTACTACATTATTAATCGATATTAACTTCTTTTCCATTGTAGCCAAGCGTAGGGGTCCCCTACAGGCTACAGCCCAATGGGATATCGTTTATATCCACTTTATTACCACCTACATTGTGGTAGAAACATATCCTGTCCATATCGCGCCGCATATGGAAGTTTAAAACTTCGCAAATGGAATGAGCATCTTCTTGACACTAAACGCCGAAAATCTACATTGTCATCAGTGGCCTCAACAGAATATGTGCTAACTCAAATCACCGAAAATTGAAAGTATGATCTTGAATGCGGAAAATGTTCATTTCGGGATGACTATCTCTCAACGGAAAACAAAACATCCAGTTCCATGTTCTGAATGTAAGCTCGGGAATATGAATGTAACTTCAATTCAACTATGAGCTCGAATACTTAAAACTGAATCGGAAACCGGATTCATCACAGAGTAAGATGTCAAAAGGTTCGGCTGTTATTATAGAGGCAGTGCTCCTTGTGGACGCTGGAGTTTTTTTGTGTCAAATCCTTTAGAGTGTACTTACAATCTTGAATTACTCTAGTAGGTAAACTGGCCAACTGGGTGGATTATTAATAAGTAACATAAGCATTGCTAGAATGAAAAGCGTTGATTTATACATCCCACAAAATCCAGGAACTAACGCTCTAAGAGACTTCAAAGAAATATATAGTTAGACTAATCGAGCGCAATGCTATCCTTCATTCTGTTATCCTATTAAATAGTTTGCTTATCGCAAAGCCAGCTGCAGTAGAGCTATTATCTTAAACGTCGTCGTTTCAAGGAGAAAATACCATTTGGAGGCAGAAGAATGAATTGCATTTTCTTATAGTGTATGTATACGCGTTTCTCTGTGTGTGTGTGTGTGTGTGTGTGTCTGGTCTTGTGTAAGCGTGGTAGGGAGAGAAGAAAAACGATGACTATCATTCTTTTCATTAGGAGGGTGTAAGTGGTTGAAATCATCAGTCGCACCAGTCTGCCCCACTGAATAATTACAAACTTCTGAAAAGAAGACCAAATGACCTGAAGTAATACCACAATGAATATTACTCTCCCGATGGATTTGTCATATCTACGACGTCACATCCCTGTTTTTTATTTCCAAGACAAGTTTCGTTTATCAGAATATGACTTTACATATCAGCGTATATCCATTCATCTTCTAAGTACGTTTGCGGATATTCATTCCGAGAAGTGAAACTAAAAATAATTATCAGATGCCTTTACCCAAACCCTACGTGTACATTTTCACAGGAGTATCAAATCTTTCAGTTTGAAGCATCTACGCATTGAATCTGTCATCCATGATCACAGTAATGAACATTTGCACTAACGTGTCACTGACGGTTCAGTTTTCACGTACGACCGAACTGTGCACTTCCGTAACAGTCACACACCGCAGTCCACGTACACCGAAACCCCAAACTTCAATAAGTGTGCAAAAAAACGTGAGCCTTTATGAAAAATTCTCTGGGCAGATTTTCAGCCCACGGCAAAGTCTGGCACGTCGGCCAGCTCCTGTTCCTGCACCTCCCCTCCCCCCGCAAGAAGAGTCCGTTCGTCTCAGGGGCCAGGCGGTCAACGACCTTCCGGCGCGCGCTGCTCTAAGGCCGAGGAGAGGCGAGGACGCGAGCGCAGCCGCGGACGCCGTCCTCCCGCCGTCCTCGACATGCGGCCCGCGCCGCGCCGCGCCGGCCGGACGACCAGTCAGCCAGCAGCGCAATCGCGGTACGGTGCGGGACGCGGCGGTGCGGGCCGGGACGAGACGGGGAGGAGCGGGACGGAGCTGGGCGGAACGGACCGGTGGGTTCGCAAGCACCGGCGTGTCACTGCTGTGCGCAGGCAGCGTGTTCCGCAAAGCGCGCAGCAGTTCCGCTTGCGGTACGGCGTCGAGTTTTTGACAACAATAATAAAAATAATAACAATAATAGTAATAGTTAAACAAATATTGGAGAGGCAAACTACTCTATGCACAATATCTAAAAGGAATACGGTAAACAGATCAAGAAAGACATGCCTTAAAGAAGAAGAATTAAGAGTCGAAAATAGTGGTAGCTGTTAAAGATCAGAAGTTAAGAATACGACATATTGATGAAGCGGATCTCAAAATTTCCCCAGAATGCTCCATGCAGTGGTTGTCAGGGGTAGGTAGGAGCAATTGATCATATCGTCTCACCTTTTCCAATTTTAGTCTGAATGCATGTTAAGGCCCGATAAGAGCGTAGTGACATTCACTACCAAATATGTAACGCCAATGAGTTCCAAACGCATGCTCCAAGTGGTATGAACACTCACTAATATCTGTGACTTCTGTTGGGTTGTGTACAATACTGGATGACTAACAAATCCATACTGTTCGCAGCAAACACACCGGTTATTATTTTCACGATTTTTTGACAAAAAGAAAATCGTTTCTACTTGTGATGGCATGTCACAAGCAATCTACAACGTAACCAAGCAGGGAGAAACTGTCTTCCTTCAATTTTTAAACATGTCCCCCATAAATATTATTTAAAAGCCGTCTTTAGCCAAACCCACAATGTAAAAGTACCCTCCCAATTGCATAGATAACACTTGTTCATAATGCTTGCAATTCACACTTTACGTGAATAGGAGAACTAGTAACGGGCACACAACGTAATAGATCCGAACATTTTCTCTAGCATTCGACTTTCTCTTATGAAACATACCCTCGCAGTAGGTTTACGAGTTGGAGAACACGAAATGTCATAGTAAAAACTTACGAACTGTCACAACCGGATAAAGCAAAACTAGCTCTAGGCGCTGCAGCAGAATTTCTCGTTCCAAACCCCGAGAAACAGGAGTGATGTTTCCGATCTAGCACGACGTGTCTTTCAGGGCGGGCTGTTTCTCGTTAGGGCTAGGGGAGCCGCCGACTCACAAGTAACGGCACACGGAAGAGGGGCGGGAACGAGGCGCGAATTTGCAGCGCACGATCCCACACTTCAATCACATTTCAATTATGAGAACCCTTAAACTGACTAAAACATGAAAAACAACCAATCACAGATTGAAAAAGCGAACCTACATACCGTATTACGTTTAAACTAATGATAAATCCCCACAAAAATAAGAATTTGACGAAATAAAATTAAATAAATATTTAATTTACGAAAGAATATTCTCGAAAATAATATTAGTTCAAAGAAACCTTACGTATGCAATAAAAACTGAATGAGCTTACAGTACACGCTAAGATTTGCACTGGTCCTAAGGTTTTAGAGAAACTGATCAAGTTCTTATTTACCCTAGTGTGAGCCACGGTGTGAAATAAGAAATAAACAATTCTAGAATATAAATTATTTATTTTGTAGCTGTACGTAATCGCCTTTAGCTGCTTTATCATGCCCTTCACATTTAAATTGAAGCAAGTGCACAATACTGATCAATGGTATTATTTTCAATACCATAGATCAGTATTCATAAATACCACACGCGGTGTTTCATAAATCTCTAAATAAATCTGCGAGCGGCACATTTGTCGGCCATTTCCACAGAATTTCCTTTGTCAATACGTAGCTCATACAACATCGAACGACTATTTCAAAAAAAAATCGACGAGCCGACCAAAATCGGTTTAGGGAAACGCACCGCCGGCCGGTGCACTGTGGCAAATGCGCATTTAGCGCACACCACAATTACCCCGGCGGCGCCCGCAAGGGGACCGGGGCCACCTCGAGGATCGGATGTCTGATTGCGGGGCGCGAGCGGCCTCGCCCGCGGGG
>BOPP01000079.1:5494007-5512998 GCA_017312745.1 Gryllus bimaculatus | reverse complement strand
GGGCTGGCGGCCGGAGCCCGGAGCCTTTTCGGTCCCGAGCGAAGCCACTCCCGGGTGGCATGGCGAGCCGTACCGCCGAAACAGAGTTCTCAGACTGCGATTGACCGGGAGAAACAAAGTTCACTGATGGAAAAGGGTTAAATACGTTAATTTGATCACCTTTAGCATAAATCGCAAAATTTATGATGTCCATAGTATTCGGAATGTTCAAAATAGAAGCAAGGAAATTCGAAATGAAAACTTGCCAATTTTAAGAGCATTCTGTTTTGCGTAAGAGTAAATATTAAATTCGTCGTCTCTCCTAAAATAAAAATCATAATTTGCCCCCTGGAACTGCTTAAAACCAAAACGGTGATAAATCAAGAAATACTCTTACGGAAAAATATTCATTTCCTCCAGCAAGAATAAGTTTTATTACAAAACACTGACATACATTTCAATTTTGAAAAAGCTTATTCACAGATAATTCCTTAACAATTTTTAATAATGAATACTACTTGCATGAATATCGCAAAATGACAAATTGCCATTTACAATACGGTATTCTATTAGCGAAATACCATAAACCTTGAAGGTGTTCGAAAAATGTATAAAATTTGTAATAGTGTTTTGTGCAAGACTTTGGAATATTAGTCTTTACTTCAGTGTGACTATTCCGCTTGGTGGCAATCGCTGCGAGAATGGACCTAGTGAAGTAAATTAACTTTTTGAGTTAACAGCTTCTTGCAGTATCCCTAGCAGATGATACATTTTGACCTGTTGCCCCACATGTCCACTTCATATCCAATACGATTTGTCCATTATAAATATCGCTGACAAAATGGAGGATTTATACGTTTTGGGAGTACTCCCGTAAGCAATCTCGCAAAAACAGAACAGCGTTCCACGTATTAAACAGCTTTTAATACTTTCTAACCATATTTCACAAGAAATTGCCACATGCTCATTTCACGAGAACGTCAAGGGCACGATTTAACGTCAATCAAGATTTACTTGAAACAAGATTTACCTGATTCAATGATTTTAAGCAAAGCCTTGAGCTATGTCAGTCTGTCCGCAATTTTCGTCTGTTTCATTTCGCCTCGTTTGCCTGACCGCCTAAACACACCCTGCCGTATAGGGTTTTTATCTGGATACCAAAATGTGATTATGAAGTTTTCATCCACAGGGAGAGTAAAAACAATGTATGACACGCATTATCCAACTTTTCAAACGGCATAGTGCATCCAACTAAAATATTTTTGAATTCGAGAGCATAATCAAACTTATAGAATTACAAGTACGCGAAACATGAAATGCTACAGAAATGGCATCATACTAACAAAAGACAAAGATCTTGACACACCTTGCGACGTAGTGCTGCGCTATGGCATCAGTCATAAGGTAATTCTCCTCTAACAACCCAGGCACCGGGGAAGGGGGATGAGGTCGGCTGGGAAGGTGACTGGTGCAATTACAACCGTTCCACCACCAAGCACTCGGGGAAGGCCATAACGTCCTCCCCAGGCGCTCAACGTAACAATACGAGCAGTTCCCATAGCGTAAACATCGCTGGCCCCTCCGAGAGAGGTCGCTCGGAAACAATATGCCCATGCCCTTGGCGCGCTCCTCGCGTGCGGCGTGTCCCTTTACTAATGCGTGTTTCGTGAGCCACAGTGCTACGTAAGCCACTACCTAAAGGCGGATCCACACATTCGTTATTCGGCGACAAACGAGCAACCGCTCGCCGAATCCCGAGTAGTGTGGGACGAGTTGCTTGCTATTTGCGCAGTGACGAACATTCGATGCTCGCCCTAGTCACCACGTGTCGATGTCTTCAGGGGACATCAAAGGGAGCGAACTCTCGCCGAACACACCTGCTGTTCGACATTGGGCGAGCGGTAGCTCGCAGCTTGGCGAATGCCGAGTGTATGGAGCCGCCATAGACTCTGAAGTTGCTGATGCCATCCGCAGTGACGAAACTTCTAGTACGGTCATTATAAGATATATCATGCAACCAACACGTGTTGGCTACATCAATGCATTAACTGAGTGTTTATCACAATTATATTCCAACCAGTAAAAATAATGAATTCTATAAGGATTTAATATTCTATCTAATCATAGTGTAGAATGGATGCCATTTTATATGCAATCCCGCCATCTTCCACTCCCCCAAGCCCACCCACCATTCCCCACATACCCACTTACTCGCTATCCCTNNNNCCCCCCAACTAAGCCCTGTTCACGCGTTTCTCAATTTTCTCTTTTAAGAAAAACAAATGAGAAAGTCCCTCCCAAATACTTTGTCAAGTCGTCCTTAAAGAATAGGCAACATCACGATAAACGCTCTTCCACAACGTGGGAATGCATTCGGCCGCTTGGCCGCTACCTCCCAAGCACGCATGCAGGCAGGCAGCGAGTGTCCTCGACTAGGGTAACACCATTTGGCAACACGGATGCTGCTCGGTGCCCACCCAGCCCGCTTGCTTGCCTGCCTGCCTGGCGACGTGTTTATCCCACACGGTGCTACTGGCAGACGCAGAGGCACGGGTAGGAGGCGCCGACGGCGGCGGCCGCCGCGACGACAGAGGTCAATGGCGGCTCGTGCGTGTTTCATAAGAGGAGGAAAGAAGTCAATTGCATAAACTACTTTAAATCAATCTTACGACTTGGTGTGCACTTCTGTGCGTCGTTTTGCGATGGGACCCTATCGGGGGCCAGCCCAAGATCCAGTCACGCCATGCGGCAGCCTCTGCCTACATCCCGGCCCTTGCCAAAGGATGGCACGATACATGCATTGGCGAAGAGATGCTCGTTGGCCTAGTTGAAAGAGACGTCGTCTAGATGACAGTTCAAGGGAGATGGTCTTCCTCCAGGGTTGTAGGGTTCCATTAAAAATGCGTTTGACTTCCGACATCAAGAGCGCTGTGAGATTCCTCCACCAGACGAAGAAACGCAGAATTCCTCAGAACGATTTCGATAGTTTTCGCGTCGTTTGAAAGCGCGCGTAGTTAAAAGGTTTCTCAAAAAGAATTCCTGTTATCAACGCAACAATTATACGTTTTCCCTAAAATATCAAAGCAAGTATTTTTAATTTGGCTATTACATTCTAAAGAAGGGAGTATGCAAAAGTTCCCTTCCTCCCTTCCCTCTACTGGGAAACCTGCACCTGAGTGAGGTGGCTGAGTGGCTGGGAGGTAGCGAACGAGAAAGGGATCGGTCAAGCGACAGGAAAAAGTAAGAGGCGGCGAGGACGGCAGGAGCAGGGGGCAAGGTGAAGGGCGGAGACGGCCCACTGACGGAGGCGACAAGGGTGTTACTAGGTTGAAGATGGCGCTGCTGTTGTAGGCTTCCCAAAGACTACCCACGCAATTGAGTTTCCCGTCTGTCGAGTGTCTTTGCATTTAACATACATTTTCTGACGCGAAGAGATTGTAGATATAGTACTATGTCCTTAGGTCGAGCACGACGTCTGGTGATCCTTTACGGATATGCGCAGCAGTTACAGGCTGCCACCTTCTTAAATGTTGTTACTGGGTCTTCTCGCTAAAGTCGCTGTTATTGTGCTTCGCCATCTTTGCCCGTCTTCTGTTAATCTTATGATTTCAGATCATTTCCAGTCTAAATGTTTTTATTATTTCATCAGATCACCTGAATCTCCATCTGCCACAGCTGCTACTGCCTTCTGTGACCCATTATATTAAGCCATTATTAAGTGATTCTGGTCTTCTGATGAGGTGTCCAAAATTAGATTAAAAAGAGTACCAATTTTCACGTCTCCCCTAGATAGAGGCATTTACATGCATTTATTTGATGTAACAAAAATACTAATGCATATACTTTGGTGTGATAATACTACACTCGTGTAAATTATATACGAAACACGAAGTCGCCAAACAAATCAGTTTCTAATGTAAAGAAAATAGGAGTCCATAAATAATTTTCTCTCCGATACTAATCTTCATTCAGGCTCAATTGATACTATGAAAATTTTGAGGTACAAATATGGTAGGATAGTACGTTAATTTCTGGTCTGGGTTCATATTGATACCTGACCAAGTCTACAAAGGACAAATACGCTTTCGTTATTAACTATTATAACATAAGTGAACTTTGGTGCAGGATCCAAATGTTGATCATGGTTTTCGTCCAGATTCCCAGCAACAGAGACCGCGAATGCGGAAATGGTATTTCGTAAGCAGCCAGTAATGTATCTTACTATTTCCCAAAAGTCATAGAGCCTACTATTATAATGTACATTCTCCATTGACATCATAGTTAATAGCGATCAATATTACTATTTTATTTATTTATAACATAGGCGCCGTAAAATCATCTGAGCCTCGAAGGTGCCATCTGTTAACTTTCAGCTTCAGTGAATACGTACAAAGAGGTCTGCTGCAGGGAAGAGGGTGGATGGCGCATTGAAGAGTGTACAGCAGGGATGAGCGGCGTTGTCACACCTATGGGTGGTAGATGGCGCGGCAACACCGCAGCCGCTGCCGCCACCGCCACCGCCACCGCCACCGCCGCTGCCGCTGCCGCTGCCCAGGGGTGCTCGCGGGCACCCGTCGATTGATTTCCCGGTCAAGCCGGAGGGCCCCGGCACGAGGGAGCAGTGGAGAGACTGGGAGAGGGGGAGAAAGGTACGAGTGTAGAGAGAAGCGAAGAAGAGTTACGCCCGGAAAATGAGAGCGGAGAAGGCCGGGAGGGGGAAAACGTAGAACAAAGGAAATGAAGCACAAGGAAGAGAGGGAGGGGGCGGGGCAAAAAGAAAGAGAGAAGGGAAGAAGGAGAGAAGAGGGATATGGCGAGAAAAGGAAGTCGTGGGATAGGGACAAAGGAACCATATGCCGATCTCTCCGACTGGCATGTCCTGCCAACTGGAGATTCGGTTTCCTGAAGCTGGCAGATTGCGATTTCCAGATTCCTGTATTCTCTTCAGCTTCAATCCAGGTCCCGAAGCTCCATATCGCGCATACAAATCGTTACATGACCGCCAGTTAAGTAAAAAAAGTCTCCGTAGAGCGAAGGAGCAAGCAGGGAATCCCCATGCATTCAAGGCCCACGCAGCGAACATTATTATTTATGATAGTTTGCGCATGGTAATTTATACTTTTCAAAAATATAGTTTGCACGTAATTTTGTGGAGTGGAAAGAAAAATATGAAATCAATGTTTACTATTTTGATCAGTAATTTACCGCAAGAACTTATCAGCATTCGTACGTACATGGTGATGAGAATAACGCAACTGGTTATACGTAGTAAAGTCCAAATGAACACAACGTCCTTTTGAAATACTTTACTTTTCTTTATTTACGGGGAAACCAATATTATTATTATTATTATTATTATTATTATTAATAATAATAATAATAATTGAAACGCGCACCAACGTGGTTATTTTTTACTACATTAACTTTCAATTAACACTACACTACTTTTTAGTAATCATTGCAGACGTGGCTTGTTTCAATCTTGGTATGCAGCATTCCCGACAATTTTACGAAAACTGCAATCGTATTTCACCACCTTCTTTCACGAAGAGTCTCATAAAATTCCTTTTACAAAAAGTCCGGCGGTGTGTAACAGACATTACCCAAGACAGAGCAAGCTGCAGTTGTGGACAGGAGCGAAATTGGAACTCTAGACAACTCTATTTCTTCCAGCTTATTTTTAATAGCAAATTAATTATATTAATATTGATATTAAACCTGTCAGATATAAAAACATACTTCGCGATAAAGTTTTCATTGGAATTATAGCTGAAATGTAAATTACATAATCACCTGTAGAAATGATTTATTCTCCTCTTCAGTACTTTATCATCAATGCTTCCCTCACAATCATGAATTAAGCTGTATAAGCTGAGGTGTCTCAAAAAAAAGGTACTTGAAATTACCTTACGCCACTGACTATAAAAGTGTCGTCGTGAGATATAAACTACACCTCTATAATATACTATTATACAACTCCTTCCGTCACTAGCATATTTTCCATAGTTCTGCGGATGGGGCACAAAAATCCATGCAATGAAGGATGTCTGCATTGTTCGTACGAGACTGACAAACATTTTCGACACAGCTATAAAACCGCAGTAATTACCAGTGCGGAAACATAATTTCACTTATAATCATTTCTCCTAACATTCCCCGTGGCTGTAGCACCCTGGACTTGACTAGGACGCAACCAAAGCAGGTGAGGGAGGAGCCAACAGTCATGGACAGAGACTAGTAAGACAGTTGTACTTTATTAATAGATGGAACTATTAAGTTTGTTAGTATTTATTAATAATTTAAGAAATAAATATAAATGATAAAATTGTGTTGGTCAAAACCCTTCTGGAAGTGTAGGCAGTCCTGCTGCGACAGAGTAGTGTTTAGAAGTCAAAATAATTTACTTCCGAAGAAAATGATGAATATAATGTATTCAGGACGGATCCATGCGGCGATTGCGATAGTTATAAACCCGGCGTATAAAATTGTCACAAACGAACCGATATTCCTCCGGATGTGTGTTCCGTATTTTGAAACTATGAACCCGTAACTGTTCCGAAGGACAGAAGGTAAACCAGGGCGGGTGCAACTGGGGCTTGTGCGGGCGCCTATAGGTACACAAGATACGCGCAAAAAAAACTACCTCGCTATCACGAACGCCTATGAGCCCTAAGTACATTGCTTTGCAGAGGGCAGACTAGAACGCACGAGTGTTACCGAGATCCAACAATAATTCCCAATGAGATACGATAATAAATCGCTTCAAGCTAAACGCTCATAATAACACAATAATAATTGCCCCCACGTGTACGTGTTCCCTCACCACGGTCCCCATGTTGGAAGAAAGCGACGAAATGGATGCGGTAAGAACAGGAAAGAGGAGCGGGTGTCAGGGGAAGAGCGGAGGGGCAGTGAGGTCGCGGGCGCGAGCGAGGGGGTTGCGGCAAGCGAGGCGTTTACCACCCACAACCCCACACAACGAGCTGCTATTTTCTGCGGGGCCAGCGCACACGGGGCGTATCCCGATTGCGTCCCGCGGTCCATGTTTCCTAAGCTTTTTACCTACCATCCCAAAAAAGATACAGCCTGATTGTATCTCGTTCGGTTTTCCTCGTGAGTACAAGGAATACCTAACCCAGGTATCACCGGTTCGAAAATAACCCTTTCACTTTCATATTTGAAGAACATAAAATGAAAAGGAACAAATGCTCATTTTAACGTTGTTCGTTTTCTATAACTCTGGTACAAAACTTGCCAAGTAATGTTTGTTATTTGGGTAAATAAAACAATCGAACATTACCTGCCCCTAAATACCGCGTTTGCTGCTCGTAAGGGGCGGAACAAGTGAGCCATGACCTTCCCTTAAAATATACATAATTAAAATAAATATCTTTCAGTCAGATCGAAAGATTCCGCCATTTTAACATTCTGTCATTCAAGGTTTTCTCTCGACTAGCATCTTCTAGTGCAACTCAGAATGGACACATAACATTTTTTTAAAAACGTAAAAGCACCGGTAGGGATGCAATCGGGCTATGCCTCTTCGGCAAGTGAAAGGGAAAGAGATCTGGGAAGCTGGCATGAGGGGAACCTTACCGCGGGATGCAATCGGGCAATTCCCTGAAAAACACTTGCGATCGCAATGTCTCAACAGATATCTGCTGGCTCTTTAAACAATTTAAAAGCTAAAAAATACCTCACCAGTATGTAAGAGAGTATTCCCCTCCACTGAGACATCGCTGGCGATCTTCGCTTCTTCGAGCGGTCGTGCCGCACCTTCCGACAAGGGTCTGCCGTTCACGGCTGTTTGACGTTTCAATAGCTTCACTCCCACAGTGTCTGGAATGCTGCTTTGCACCGTTTTACGCTGATTTCTTCTTCTTCCTTTTTCCCCGCAGTCACTCTCGCCCATGCCCCTCGACATTTTCTATTGTTATCGCTGATGGCTTTATAACGCTAAGCGACTTCACTTTAGATTCATGTCATCTGTCAACACTATCGCCGGAGATAATACATAGAAGGCAAACGGTAATACGCAATACTCCAAACGTCGTTGTTTGCTAGACCAGAGTATGCTTACGTTTTCATAGAGAGCTTTGAACGTTGCTGCCTATCAATTTAACTGCACAAAACACTATTTCTGAAATCAAAAACAGAGATCGAGGAATACGGATATTACACAGAGAAACCCTTATGATGACCAATGAAGACACGGGCCATAGAATAAACAACCACGAAAGTGGAAACTTGTCCATTACGACGTAATTCAAAGGTCCAAAGGTGCAAAAGGTCTAAGGTTCCATGAACACATCGAAAAACTGAAGGAATCCATATACCAGATCATTACCACACGATTAAATATTCTGATCGTGTGTGTAATATGTATCCAAGAGAATATCTTGACGAATGAATATTGAACATTGCATTCAAGAAAATTACAACGAAGTATCGGCACCACATTTCTCGTATCAGATGCTAACATTGATCAAATATATGAATCTCTAAATGTTGTGAGTTACCAATTGGCAGTAATCACATTTTTGAAACTACTTTCATGACTTACGTGATATTAAGCACGAAGGGTGAAGTTGTGACGATACCGAAGAAACTGACTGGTTGAACGACACTCAAAAAAATTGAACTTTTCGGGAGGTAAGGTGCATTAGTAACCTCCAGTGCCATCATTTCTCAAGACGATTGCCCACCCCCCGCATCCAGACGTTTAACAGTTTCCTGTCTTTCGTAACCCCATAAACCAGGGTTTCCAAACATAGGGGACGCAACGCGATTCGGTGGGGGAGGGGAATGTGATATGACACGGGGATGAAATCAGCCTACAACTTTACATGTATATCATAATTAAGTTATTTTATTACAAAAAAGCATCTTCACGATTTCAGAAACGTTTTTGTCTCACGATACGCCCATAGTAGTTCAGTTTTTAATTTCAACGTTAATGTTTTGTTGTTTTTTTCCTTCCAAAGAACATCCTTAATGGCTTACGATCAGTATAGCCTCGGTTGTTGTTTCTAGTCTGATAGCCAGCGCCGCGCTCCCTTCCCCCTCGCACAACTACGTGACTTCAGTCCTTCGGAGGCATCAGATTCCCCTCCGTGGCAACGCGCGCCCACCCACGCTCCACCACGCACGCGCAATCCACGACGGTGGCGGCCGCGACTCCATCGGACGGAACGTCCTCTTCACCGCGCGACATTCTGACGATGACGTCGTCATCGTCGCCGCCGCCGCCGCCGCCACGACCGACGACGGCGGCCACCTCGGTCGTGGGAGACGCACTCCGGAAGCAACGCACGCGTGCACACACGCGCGCAACAAGGCGCGCACGGACGCATACGCACGATGCTCTCTTCACAATCGCATTGGAAGTAGGAATGACGTCGATGTTTTTGTAGAAACAGCGATGTTTTAACGCACCGATGTTTTAACACCAATGCTTTTTTCTTTTTCAATGTTTTGTTTCTGAAGGAAAAATCCCACTGATCACAATACTGTAATAGTTAAAATACGAAATAGTAAATGGTAGTAACACTATTATTCACGTGTTGAAACGAAAGCAACGCGATTTGCATCGACCTAACTCTCTCGCTCGAGATGACCTCAATGCTCTTGTATTTCCTCTTTCTTCTTATTCATTTCGTACACCGAGATATGGTCAACAACTACGCTGTGCGCGTATGGTCTGCTCCTTCGTCTCCCTTTTTCGGCGACTGGATAAACACGATCAAATTCAATTTTAATGTACTCGAATTTAATGTTAGAGATTATTAATCCAGTGTAAAAACATCGATGGTTTTTAGTCGATGTATTTTTAAAATCGATTTTTTTTTTCATTTTGAACATAGATTTTTGCTAACATCGATGTTTCGTTATTGATGTCGCATCAGTAATTGTGAGTTCACAGCCTCGTCATCGCAGAGGGCACTCGCGGCATCCTCGCACAGCACGCGGAGGTCAGGCGCACCTCACCGCATCGGTACGTGCGACGACCGCCCGCCGCGGCGACGGCATTTCGATGTACAACTGAGGGCTACAAGGAGTTTCGTTTATTCGCTTTAGAGCATCATTCTCGAGCGCCGTAAGTTCGGGCGCCCTGCAGCCCAACTCGGTGAGCTGGTCCACACGACAGAGAAATTTGCTCCAGACGACTTGACTTCGCTTCGCTTATTCGAGGAATACATGACATGTCACGTATGATTAGTCATTTATTGTGCGTGATATGCATTGATCGTCTACGTAACGCCGGACACCTGAACATACCTTTATTATACTTAATTTATTTCATGAGATTAATAAATGTTATACAATTTCTTTTTTTAAACTTTCAATTACAATCTGGTCATTTATTATTTCAAAATAAATCGAGCAATGTAGCATTATTCTTCTCAAGCAAGTTTTATCAGCTAGCAGTTTCTTTCACATTCTGAATTTGCTGTAGGAACACAAAATTGTCTCGACATTTCCACCTCCCTACGGTTAACTGCACATTTGAACCCCACTTCAACGTGACGAATACGAAGGATCACGCCTACATCGTATCGTCGCTGCCACCTATTGCATCTTCCCGATTCAATTACCGAGCAAACGTCAGCCGTCCGAACTACCCCTCGCCACCCACACCTTGGGCTATTTATATAGCCCCCGTCACATGAAAAAGGAGCTCCTCGCATCGTCCTCACCGTTTCTACTTCTTACAACGCCCTCCACAAGGGTCGTTGCCTTCCGTGATCTACCTCAACCCCGTTTTACGCTTCTATTTCAGTCCTCGGCGTACGGTCCTATTATGCATACTTGATGATCACCCAAGTGCCTTCCCACTTTCTGCTTGCGTCCGTCCGCACTTGAAACTCATCCTCGCCCGGCAAGTACTCTCACGGAATCGCTTGCCGTCTCCGGTTGTGAATGTTCACTCTCGTTCATCACTACCATCATTGTTCTGTCGATATACCAATGGGAACGCCTTTGCTCTCTTGTTGCTTCCACCCGTCTCATCCACCTTCTATTCCGTCGGATCGTTTGGTAATCCGCACTAGCTCCTTCGCTCGTTCGCCTGTCCTTCCCCCAACCCCAATCCTCCAATCTCTCTTCCGTCATCTCACGAGACCACGAGTTCGCCCTCTCGCTCTCTAATCGTTTCATTCATTCTCTTTCCCCCCTCTCGTTGCCCTTCCCTCTCATGCTCGTTCTCTCTTTCGCTCGTTCGCTCTTTCGCTCGTTCGCTCTTTCGCTCGTTCGCTCTTTCGCTCGTTCGCTCGTTCGCTCGTTCGCTCGTTCGCTCTTTCGCTCGTTCGCTCTTTCGCTCGTTCGCTCTTTCGCTCGTTCGCCCGCCAGCCAGCCCGGCCAGCCGGCTCAGGTCACGTCGTCCTTTCCGGTCGCCGGCTGCGTTCGCCCCCGCTCCCCCACCCCCGTGCAATTACAGCGCGCCGTCCGGCCACGCGTATTTTGTTCGCTCCAATAGGTAAAACTAATGAATTACGGAGAACTCTTGTTTTATTGCCGAATATTGATCCCGGAGCGGAACCAGAGGACGCTGGCCCTGAGCGACAGCCTGACAGCGACTGCGCGCCCTCTGCATTTATCCTGCAATTTTATCTCGGAGCCGCACAGCACCGGGCAGTTAATTGCGACGCATATGCATCGGACAACGAATAATTGATAATAATTCGAATTAAACCATATTCATGTGAACGTGTATTTGAAATGGCATAGTGAAATCATATTGCATTATTGAAGTCTTATGAGCCAGAGCTGGTGTCTATCGCAGACAGCTGCATTTCATATTTCAAAGAGATGACCGTTTCACATTGAAACGAATGTAAATTATATTGTTGAGTGAGGCTGAGTAAATGCTAAAACGAACGCGCAGTAAATGGTAATATGACATCTTCATTCGGTGGCAGGAAAAATAATTACCAATGAATGTTTTTGTGAATTTCACAATTTTTTGACATGAATCACAAATTTATCGCACGTAGAAATCATCGTATTAGCATTAAGAACTTGAATTAATATATTCACTGAACTACACAAATCTAGCATAGCGACCGCTTCTTGCAGTTGAAGGACACGACCGCTTATTGAAGTTTATGGTAATTAGCCAACCTTTCTTTACAAGAAAGATATCAATAGCAGATACAATCGATTTCTGTAATAAGCAGGAAAATGAACACTGAATCCCCCATGCCCCCGACAGAAAACAAAAACATTTACCTTTGCAAACGATTCTCTGATATACCATACCTTTCAAATTGGATTTTGAAATGATTCCGAGCTGTGGGTTAACCATTTAACAATTTTGCCAACAGCAGTAATACATTTTGCTCGTCATATAATAAAGTAGCTGAAATATGTAATGGTGAATACATCAATATTTCGAAAAATGAATGTTTTCACCCATCAAATAAAGACGAAATCTCACCCTTCTGCCCAAATGACTGGAAATTGAAACAATCTCATCATGTGTGAATGCCAAGGGAGGGGCGATGTCGCGAAGCTACTATACTTCCTGGAAGTATGAGTCATTTCCCGGATTTTTTCGCCCACAAAGATGTCCCCAGGAAACAACCTTCCCATTGTACTCGTTATCTTAATACCGAGATTACATTAAAAAAACACTATCTGGAAGTACATCCTTTCAATGACGTCTGTATGCCACCTAATATTTGTATATCCATTTCTACTCCAAAGGAAAAAAAGACATAACAAATATTAAACAACAGTAATCATTATCCAAACGGTTCAACTGAAGGCATGAAGCACAATGCAATATGAATAATGTTCATAGTACGTTTTAACGAAAGACTCTTTGAGAAAAAAATGAATTTGTTTACTCGGAAGACTGCAGGCTTCCACTATATGGCAGTTGACACAAATATCAATACAGAAGAGGGTATTCTTCGGTTTCTTTGATGTTTACGAATATTCATTCGTTCATTCGAAAAATAGAAACTCCCGGAGACACGAGTAAATAAATTTAAATACAAACGTTACTATTCAAATTAATCTCCTTGGAATAATGAACTACAAACTCAACACAAGCATTGTAGCGTCAAAAAAATCTAATGTGGATTCATTGCCGCCTGTATTTAAAACGGAAAATTCAGCTAAATGTAACCAATCTTAAACATTAATTTACACAAATAGACAAGTATACCAAAAAATCCGACAGTAACTGGAATACACACGTGCAAAGACGACAAACAATACATTCGCTTATACAGAACACAAATTCAAACAGAAATTAACCCTGTGGTCGCAGATACTCACGTGTGCGATTCCATTGACGCCGTAGCCAGAATTTACGAAACCCTGAAAAGAGAAGAAAAACAGTGAATACGGACCCAGAGGCGACATACCAAAGAATTTTACATACTGGCACTTAGAGTCCCAGCTTAATGATAATAAACATTTTATATCTAACGTTGAAAACAGAATTTCAAATTTTGTGTCTTATAACATATATACATTAAAGTCAAACTCTCAGTCGCATGACCGTTCAGTCTAATGTGTTTGCAAGGATCTCGTGCACAGTTATATAGCACGGAGGGCACATAAACGTTCTTCCCGCACTCTTTCTACAGAAGAAAATAATTTTGGGATCGATAAAGAATATGGCACAACTAATCGTTTTAATATTCCTTCCTAGTGGGTGACAAAGAGAAAAATATTTCGAGTGTGGAAAGTCGATTTTATACAACACAATAAGACTGCACTTAATATGTCAAACAAAAAGCTTCATTTCGATAAATCTAGAAACGCATTCTATTATGAGATAAACACGTTTTCTTAACACCATTAACACGAAGCCATCGTCGTCCCTTCACTCCTACGTGGACGTGAACGCGAGTTTCTCCAAACACGCAAAAATTCTCGGCCACAACGTAGCTCGCCGGTTCCCTCGCCTGTTGCAACGAGACCTCTAGTAGTAAGTCATCCGACTAGAAAGTAACCGAGAAGGCAAAACCTCGCTTTATACTCCCAGTTGTTATGTAGGCCAGCAGGCTCCGTTCTTGACTGTTCGTCGCGGCTCGTGGTCTCCGAGCACGGGGTCGAACAGAGAGTTGCGAGGCCCAGGCAGCCACCAGCCTCTCCGCCCATACGAGTGCATTATGGTTCGTGGCCGAGTACAGAAACCAAAGACCTACGTCGAGACGGTCAATAATACCAGAAGAAAAGCGGGCTCCTAATTTCGAATCAGTATCACTAGAAAGGATGTCTGAACTCCTCAATGTCGGAAAGTGTTCCGTCGAGAGACATACTACACGTCCTTTGTTCGTTACTCTTTTCTCCTAAAGAACATTGTACGTGCGAATTATTTACAATTAAGTGTTTAGTAAATCGATTAACTTATCTAATTTTCTCGTTTACGAAAATTCAGTTTGTCAGTCATTTCCAATGGGCAATTAGTAATTTTATTTATAAACCAATACAATTTACACGAGGAGAATCACAATTTTAATTCCATTTATTTAGTTAAAATGTTCAGATTTAAAAATTGGATTATACTAATGCAAAAGGAAAACTTGTATTAAAATATATGAAATAATTAAATAAATTTACGAATAGTGAAGTAAATTTAAATTCAGACCTTACATCCAAATATAATGCGTTTGCAATAGAATCATAGGTACAAATGTTTTCTAATAAAGCACAGCCATTATGATTTTACGGGACGAAGATTTTAATCAATTTACGTAACTCGGGTATTGCGTAAGATCGCAAACAAGTTGAAATTAGTGAGCACCAAAAAACAGATTTTGCGCAAAAGAAATTGGCTATCTTTGTTCTTGGAGATGTTCAAAATATATAATAAACAAATACTTTTGCATACTTTAAACTAAGACTGGCAATCGCCACTCTACGTCTGCAAGTAAAAGAGGACGATGAAAATTTCTTTGCATTCATCCTTTCACTTCTTTTTATATCACTTATTTTCCCTGCATAGCGACTACCTCGTTACTTACTCTGGTCCTACTCGTACATTACATTTGAGATCACAGCAATTAAAATGCTATCAACGCATTATCTTCGACAGTATACAATGGAGTTCCGCACACTGTGCCTCTCGTTATAAGCCTACCTCGACAAATCAGAACCGCCCGCCCCGGTAGTCCTAGTGCAACCGCGTCCACATGCTCTTCTTTACCCTCGCCACGTGGCAGTAACCTGAACGTTCCGACGTCGTAACTAGCTGTCGCGGTGCACCAACTCTGGCTAGTTCGGGTCGCCTCTCTTCTCGACGTTTTATGGTTCTACGGTCGTAAAGAAACTTGACGAATAGTACTAATGAGAAGGGGAGAGAGTGAATAAATGGAAGCGCGAGAAGAATGGACGTGTGTCTAATGCTACCCAATTAGAAACATGAGCTCCGTGATGAACAAACTGATCCGTTTGTGATGACAAAACCCTTCGCTAACTCTCAAAAAACGAGGAATGAAATGTTTATTCACTTATTACTTATTTTTAGCATTTAATTACTTCATTTATTTGTGGCAGAGCAGTAAAATTGTATGTACACCTGCTTTTTTTATTTTCTATGCAGACTGATTTTGGATTTTCTAAACTGAATGAACTTTTTTCGGAACTGAAAAATACCTTTAATGACAATGTTGATCCCTTCAATCCACCTTCTTTCTGGTGGAGTTAATATTGTGAACGCGTATTCACGCCGGAACTCGCACTTCGAAACGGCAACATTCGTAGTGTTAAGTACAACGGCAAACAACTCTCGATCGTGAAGTCAGGAAGCGGGAAGGGCCACCCGTGCGTGGACTCACTCCCCGAATGTTATGCAAGCTCAAAATTACGTAACGCAACTCCAGACTTTACGCTCTATGTTTATGCATGGGGACTAATATGATTCTCGTTACTACCATTTAGGGAGATTAAAAGTTAATGACAGCCATCAGGGCCAGCTGGGTCGCTGAGAGCAGCGAAGTAGGGCGAACAGGCGGCCCGCCCCACAGTCATGCTCACTAGCAAGCCCTGCACAGCCCCATTTACAAAATAGCATGATGGAACATGCGTTCTATAACATCAATGCAGCAGCAGCAGCACCACCACCACCGCCACCACCACCAGAGGAAATGTGACTCTCAAACCGCTTCAGTTGCACATTGCTCTCTAGATTTTTACTGCTGGGGAATATTTCTCCCTATCTCCCGGGCACTTTCCGATCATGACAGCGTATTCCTTCCTCTTTTTCGTATATTTTTCTACGTTAATATTAAAGGTACTAAGTGACTGTAATCATACAAATGCTAATTAATAACCATGGGAACAATCTCTGCATTCGTGAAAAAGTATCAGAAATTAGTATATGTGTTTCTTTAGAGTATCTGAGTACTTATGTTGATTTGTTGGGTTTAATGAAAAGTTCCTGTTACCGTCTTTAAAATATAACAAATAGGAACGCAATTAATTCCTCCTGGAGACAAAGTTTACTCAAGCGCAGATACTGAGCTTTAGATTACGCATTTTAATTTTTTTTTTTACCAAGAAACACAATATGTATACATTTTATGGCCAATACGGAGGAACATTTTCACATTGTCACAAAACAATTTTGTAAAAACGTTTTCTTAAAATATGAACGGTTTGTGAAACAATTATTTCGTTGCAGTATCCCGAGAGAGTGAGGACTTCGCAAAGGAATAAGCTGTATTGCAGGCAGCCCCAGGCGCAGGCTAGTCATTTCTAACAGGCGGTAAGTACTGATCTTCATCTGCAAACTCGCAAGCTATTAGCGCCATACGAAAGTTCCCCGACGAAGTTCGTTTTCCATTACATTGTGAACTGTAAATGATCTAATTAGCAACGAATATCCTAAGCCTAAAACGCAGTAAAAATTTACTCTGACCTTAGTGACGCCAGTAGCACTTCTATAGACTCAACGGAACAATCTCGAAAAACACATTAAAAACAACAAATATCCCGTACGCTCAGGATACGGTTGATTACTTCTTTGGGCTGATGCCAATAGAAATCTGTTTCACCGAAAAGTGTGAAAACCATTTACAATTTGGCACTATATATCACATCATCAGCATCCAACTGTAGGCGTGTCGGGGGAATGGGGGAGCGAGGGTAGCGCCCTGCGGTGCCGCCCAACCCGCGCGCGCAACCTCCTTGCGGTGAGAACGTCGCGAGGGCATCGGATCAGCGCCCCTCCCACGCTTTCTTCTCGCCCCGCCCCGTCCCGCCCCGTCTTTTCCCGCCTCGCGGCAGAAGGCCGCGCGAACGAATGCCGAATGTCTGAGAGCAGGGCTTTACGATCCCACCCCCTTTCCCCCTTCTTTCTTCTTCTTCTTCTTCTTCTTCTTCTTCTTCTTCTTCTTCTTCTTCTTCTTCTTCTTCTTCAAAGAGAGCGCGAGTTGTTATAAATACGAAGCGCGCGACGGAGCGAAGCACGTTCGGTTAAGAGGCGGAGAGTTTGATACCCGCCGCCAGGAACTTCGTCTCAAACATACGTCAGAAGGTCGAATAAACATATTTAGTATTTCAATATCATCATATTTTTGTAACGGCATAATCCCGACCTTACTTAAGCGACCGTGTTCTTTGTTCTTTGGTTCTTACCTTTCACCGCAGTTTTGCGTTGAATACCAATATACCACGATAATACGATGGAATGTACGACTGGGAGAGGGATTTGCTACTGGCTTCCATAGCAGAACCAGAGTGATCTCAATATCGAGATCTTAAACATTAAACATCTTCGGAGGAATTCAAACACTCAAGTGTCCTGGGTCGCTGAAAGTTTGACATCATTCGCTCCCAATAGAGGCCAGCAATTGTCTAACAAAACTAGAACATGGGTACTGAAGGAGTGAATTAAACAGAAGGCACGTCGGAGCTGGAGTACTTTCTGTCGAAGAAACCATCCACCTTGTCCCAGATAATGTTTACAACTACGGGTCACGAAAGGCATACATCTATTTCAAGGCCTCATTGCCCCTTCGTGTACACTGCGTACTTAATATTCCTCCGCGTAGGAAGCCTTGTATAGAAGAACAATTCTTACTAAAAGCATATTTACGAGCGCTTTATCGGAAGAATTGACACAAATACCGTCGCGATCCCTGCTCCAACCAGCGGGCTAGAAATACCATGAAATGTGTTTGAGGAGGCCGCGGGCACTTTTAGGCATAAAAGTAAAAAATACCTCACACAGGGAGGCAATACCGCAAATTTTGTATTAACCAAAACATTTCCTGACAATAAAAGGATAAATAGGTTAATAACCTATTGGTGGCTCTAATTAACTAGGTTAACGAATAAAAAAGGTAGAGCGAATGATAAGGTAGAGCGCATAAAAAGCAGAATTTAATAGACCCAGATAACTAAAAAATATACAGTCTCTCCACACAGAAGACGTCGGGAAAAGAAAATAGCAATTTTAGAGGCTTTATTTAGAAAATAGCAATGTAAATATGGCATTAGTTACAACGTGCCTTCTACTATATGCACTAGAAGCAAGTTTATACTCCCTGCAATTTTCAAAAATTGAAACTTTTCTTCTAAAGAGAGATACCGATGGTTAAATTTTCCTCAGCAATTACTCCCAACACACGTCTCTTGTATACGGCACCCATAATGAATAACGAACAAGCTGGTAATCTGCAGTCAATTTTTCATATAATTGAAATACTTCACATAGAAAGATTAGGCACTTCAATTTTTATTAATGTTTGGCAGATTTCAATGACTGTCTCTTATTAGTACACTTCGGAGAATGAAAAGTTTTCATTTTCAACCTTAACATTCATGATTTTATTTTCTTCCAATTTTATGTAATTCCGGTTTTGAATTAACAGAAAATAACTTCCGATTGTTCGAACTACTTCTATTACACTAGCTTAAACAGAAAATCTAAATTTCTTCGAATTACCCAACAATTGAAAAAAATCATCATCTCTGTACATTTATTCCGTCAGTCGACATCAAACAAGACACCGCGAGAGCATGGTCACGTTACTTGAGGCCCGCGAGTGGG
>BOPP01000079.1:5434938-5476890 GCA_017312745.1 Gryllus bimaculatus | reverse complement strand
CGCCGGCAGATGACGCAATCCACGCGCAGCGAATTCGGCAGGTGACGCAATATTCGTAACAATATCAATGTTTTTGTCCAAAACAAGATTGAAACATGAAAATTAATGACAAACACATTATTAATTAAATGCCTTTCTCACACAATCAAATATCCTAACAATGCGTAACACGTTATAACATATACAGCTACGAGATAAACAACTCTCTCTCTCGATATTCCAAGAAAAAAAAACCGTACGGAGATCCCAGTAACGGAAAAGTATTCATGCGATATAAAAGGAATAATGGGAAATTGATATCTCTGGCGAAAAGTTATTAAGATCGCGACTTCGAGTTGGTAAAAAGAACCAGAAATAAGAGGGGAGTAAAATGGAATTGAAACTTGATATTTCGACTAAAAGAGAAAAAAGAAAAAACGAGTAACCGATCATTTGAATACAATGAGATTCGAATGGTTTAATGCTGAGAGACGATAGGTTGAAGAGGGAAAAAAATCTCTTAAAGCTGCATTGTATAACCCAGTGTATTTTTATGAAAACTTACTGTTGTTAAAGGTTTTAGAAATAAGAATAGAAATAAGTATAGGACTTTCTCATACAAAAATGTGACAAATCCGATGATATACGTAAATACCGAAGATGGGCTCCTGGGGATGAATGGCTGTGAAATTCCCCCCAGATACTGAGGAACTTAAGTTATCACTGTTTAATTTAGTATATTATAAGATTTTGGGTTCTATACCCGTCCTTATTTAATCTCACAATTGCCGGCGTTCGTAAAAATTCGACTTTTTCACTCCATACCTCTAAATCCACTATAGAATGAGTCCCCCAAACACCAAAAGGTTAATTTCTCGCGCACCCAATCTTCAATGCCCAAATTAGTAATCCAAATGATCATAACTTGTTTCAAGATCGAGACAGAATTTCTTTTTCTTATTTTTTATTCTTCATTTCTATTGCCAAAACACCTATAATGCACATATATGAATAGCGAGAAGAGTCCAACAGGCTATAACTTACTGTCGAGGAAACCGTTACTTTAGACGTTATGGCAACAATAAGTTCGACCTTACTAACAAATGCCAATCCATTTCTTCCGTTCATTGTTCCAGCGGCGTTCGGTTTTTTGCTTCTCTCCATCAGAGCATATCATTAGATTGTGAAACATTTTTCATTCCAGCACAGATCTATGGCAAGGTCGTACAACATCCCGCAACTACAGGATGCGAGGCTCGCTACAAACTTCTCCCCATGCAAAACACGCCATAAACGCCGGATCGTATAGGAGGCAATAAATGATGTTTAGAAAACTCCATTCACGAAGCTCAAAACAAGCCGTAAACTCTCCCTAAATAACGAGGCACTTATAGCAGGAGGGAGGATGTTGCAGGAGGCACGGAAGAGAGCAAAAAGCACAATAATAAATTGCGACCGTACGTGCACATCGCCATGTGGAATTTCCAGATAGTAAATGACGAAGGGCGTGTGAGAATAGAGAAATGGGGCGCTAAAGTCGATGATTGATTTAAGTTGCGTTCAATGGGAATAGGTGGGTGGCGACAAAGCTGTAAAGACAACTGAAAGAAGAGGAACTGTCATGAGTGTAGAATTGATCGGCACCAAATAATCTAATTGCGGTGCAGAACAGTCTCACAAACGTCATTGCTTTCACAAGGGAAAGGTGAATGCGGTATGGAGAAGCAATAAAGGAGGCCGAGTTGTACCAAACAGTAATGTATACTAGCTGATACATACGGAACGAAGAGTTCACGCGCGTGAGTGAGTAAAAATTTCGGGTTCCTTGACTACTCGGGTCCTTGAAATGAAGTGTTTGTAATGTCCCGGGAGGAAGCGGTATTCCTCCCCAGTTGTAATGTCATATCCGATTCCGAACTACGTCGACGTTTTGTTTTTTCTGACTCCGAGTATCTCCCCCAACGGTGCACTGCCCCAGTATGACCAAGCTCTATGCTATGTGTGTATATGTACGTCTGTTTACATGCAAAAGGGGAGAGGAGGGGCTAAGATGAGAAAGGAAAAAAATTACAGGTCGAAAACCTGCCACAGTGAAACCCGAACCCCAGGACCTTCTAGGTACGGATGTTGCCGCTGAGCTATCACAAACGGGCACACATGGCAAGAGAGACTGAATCGTTTACTCTCGTATTTTCAAGAAAATCGTGTCAGACATGGTGCATTTTGACTTCAATGCTTATAACCAAGTCCTCGTGGGTCAGATGGCTGTAGTGGTCGTGAAAGGCGAGGGATGAGGCAGACTACAACATAGCTGCGTTTCTCGAAGGTCGCGCTGTCGGAAAGCGTCAACACGAAGGAAGTTCCTTTCTTCGCCATCCCGTCGGTCACGTGGGCACCCGTATCGCGATATCTCGCCACATGGATGCTTTGCGGAGTTAATCCTATCCTTCTTGAAACTTCCGTAGGCTTAAAGGAGACTTGCATACTAGTCGGTGATTCTTGAGCATCCACGATGATGTGAGAATGTTACATTACGTATCGCAAACTCATTCTAATGATCAAAGTAAAAAAAATACCGTACATTTTATACTAGTTTGAATGTGAAAGGTCCACATTTTATCATTTATTTCATTCATCAAAATCACAGTTTTTATATTTCTCATCATGTCGTTAGGCATAATAATACCCCTTTATTAATATGGCATGATCCCCGTATAACTGTAATGCGAACATCCGAATCTTATAGGCGTGGTTCACATTTCGGCCGTGTGCTGTTATCGTAGTTTCAGTTATCTACGAATATGCGAATTACATTAGACAAGCCCTCACTCCGTTAATATGACTACACTTGTCGGCGATTCAAATTTCAAAATCTTTGGAGGAGGAGGAGGAGGAGGTGGTGGTGGTGGTGGTGGAGTTGGTGGAGGAGGAGGGGGGGCGTTGATACGGGGCGGCGATGGTGGTAGTAATTGCAGCGGTGGTGGTGATGGTGGTAATAATTGCGGCGGAGGTGGTGGTGGTGATGGTATAGGCGGCAGCGGCGAGGAGGGTGGACGACGGTCTCGCCACAGCCGGCCGAGACGCCGCCAGCCACCGCCGCATTTCTGCCCATTCACAAGACCTCGTCGTCGCCGGGCCGTTTACAATGGAGCTACGACGCGATAACTCCACACTAACACGCACTAACGCGCTGTGTTCGTTGCGACTTAACACCCTTAGAGCCAGCCGATGGGAAGTGCGAGGACGGGCGCTGTACACACATACGCGTGAGCAGTTCAGAGTGGAGCCTCAGAATCCGGGCATTTTGATCGAGTTGGTAACGGAGTCGATAATCCCCTTAGCACACACCGGAGAAGAAGCTAATGAACGGTGTGTATTCGTAGGGAGTATAACGGTATGAAGTGCGTCGCGACGGGAAAAGTCGATCAATCGTCATGATCTTGGAATGAAATACGACATTTTTTCGAAATGTACCTGACTAACAAGAGTCCATTTTCTCGGACGGCGTCGGCGTCCGACCCGTAGGATTTGTTTTATTACTTCTGACAAAACGGCATATAAACAACGCTTGACATAAGCGTTTGGTCCACAAAGGTATATCTTTATAATTTTCACTACTTTGAAGGAGTAAAATCAAGTTCGACTTCAGCCAATTTTGGTTATTTACACTACATGCGCTTCTGAATTGCAAAAGAATTGTACTGAAGCATGTTTTTTTTTTTATTTACTGCTAAAGCCGAACGAAACAAAATTAATGTATATATGTGTAATTCTTGTTTATGTTTCTAAAACAGGACCCAAAACTGGCAGGGATGATGATTAAAGTACTATACTTATACATTTCGATAATCCGAGTCCACTGAGTACGCATTCACAATGTGATTAGCCCCACATCAGCAATATAACAAGACGGAACTTTCAAATCTCTATTGCTGCAATAGGAAAGCATTAAAAACCTTGCATTGCTGTCTCATCGTGTCTTCTCTATATTAGCATACAGTCGCGTATGGACATGAATTATGACCAGTGCAGTTCTGCAGCAAGCACAAACGTCATCCGAAGGCCAAAGAGCGAAGAAACTGAAAATACATCTCAACCCGCGGTACGCATGACAAACAAACGACATCGTGTTATGACACCCACAGAAGTAAACGGCGATAAAATCTAGTAGAAGACGTGAGAAGCATATGGAAGCCAGAAAAGGGAAGAAACGAACATCGCGCGTTTAACAGACGATTGGCAGAAAACCTTTACAAACGAGGTAAAGTAAATACAAGCAGCATCTATTATGCGATGAGGCCTCCTTGAAAATACCGGGGACCATTGATTCTGTTAATAGACACACTTACGGTAACCTATCCCCGTGGTATGGGGGGGTCGCTCCGTAAAGTTGCATTTCAATGTAAAGCCTAGCGCAATCGATTGCCGTTCATTGGGTGCCTTCCAGTGCGTACGCCTACGAGCGTGCGCGGCGTGGGTGGGGGTGTCAGTGAGCCCACTTCCTAAAAACTTATTTCAATGTTATATTTGTTCACATTTCTCAGTACATCTAATAGTATAACTCGCTCCGAGGCAAACTTATGACGATTCCGATAATTAATGCAGAAGCATTGACGTGCGAAATAAACAACTGTCTCCTTAACTCCCATATCATGGTTTCCGTTTCCACAGGGCTTGCATCAACGGGATAAAACGTGCGAGGCTGCATTGCCTAAATTTTCGACGGTGTTTTATTTATTAGTACTACTGAAAAAAATAATTATTCTAATGCTACAACCCGCGACATTGTGGCAGCTCTCAATGGAGCAGCAGCAAGGCTCTCTTTCAACGCGGTTCGATGCATTTTGGAATGAAGTTCGGATCACAGTTGTCAGATTAAATGATCGTGGAAATTGGCCCCTAGAAATGAATACCTACATCTTGCAAACTGAGGTTTTTAAAAATATAATGAAGACAATCAATTGTATACTTTCCTGTCTGAAACCAAACATGTACCTTTCAAACGGGCCGAAACGTTGGAGTGACTCGCATGGACGAGTGCAATGGCTGTGTCACTTATTGTTATTCTATCTTTATCCATCATTATTCATCATTATTCCAACATAAAAAATAGTTGTCAGCAAGAGACTACTAGATTTCTCTATACGGCAAACAATTTATTATTAAATTACAGAAACCAGCAAACGAGTAAGTTATTGCTACTTTTCATTCAATTTATACTTACGAATTTAAGATGCTTCAACAGTTTTCTCAGATTTTCCTTGAATTCTGCTAAAAGGCATCTTTCTCCTTAAAATATCATGTACAACCAAGTTGCAAGGTCATTTGCACAATAAACCCTAATAATAATGTAATTAAAGTTGAGTAAATATCCTGAAGGTCGTTTTGCAGAGGACAGAAGAAAATAGTTTGATCCCTAACATACCGAGACCAAATGTATCTATAAAAATTCAATATCATCGTCAATAAAAATACTTAATGCCGAAACACTGTAAGGCAGGGTAGATACGATATCACTATCCGGCCGTTTTCGTAACATTCCGTAACAATCTGAAGATAAACACGGTATAATAAAAACAATAGAACTACCGTTTCCAACGCCCAAAAACATTTATTGGTTATTTTCGTGCGGTGACGAATTGAAGCACCTCGCTTTACGAGCACACTTGAATTAGATCAGTCGCGCTATACTCCCGTCACAGCAAGAATTCACATTGGTTATTTCTGTTGTATGGTAAGCGGTATATCTTCACATGACCACCTTCCTTACTCCAATTGTGTCTATCAACATTGGGTTCCGCAATCCAAAAACCGATGCTCTCCAGGATATGCGAACAATGTTTTCTTTGAAAAACTGATTTTGTCAATACATTATTTAGGGGAAGGGGTCTCATTATGCAAATCTCAATATTTCATTATAAATAATAGAATTACGAAGAATTGATACAAATTTTAGTTCTTTAAACTTTCGATATTAAACAAGCACTAATATTGTGGTCAATATTGGTCCACAATTGCTTGACGATGGCTTAATCTTTTCGCAAATGCACTTTCACAATTTTCATTCAAGTTTTCCCGAACAATGTTTTATAAACAGGATTGTGCCGAGCATTCGCCAACTGCCATCAAGCCCTTCACCAACTCAGAATTTAGATCCACGGCTCCTAATTCTGCACTTGCCGTGAATACGTACGGCCAACTGCAAACTATTTAAACAGCCATTTGCAAAACCAGTCTGCACGGAAAGGAATGACGCGTAACACGATCGGAGCCATATACTCGTGTGCAAGAGGGACCGTGACCTGGGAAAATATATGAGTCACAAACGTCAACATGGGTCGCGACCAGCCGTTCGGGATAGTTGACCCTTGCGACAAGTCGCAGTGACAGGCAATGGCATTGGATGAAAATGCAGCTTCGCCAACGACACTTTTTACAACAACGATGAAGATTTAAAGCCTCTGAGTATTGTGTAGGTGTAGAATTTAGAAGATTGAACCTCCGTCAAAGGTATGTATTACCAACAGTCAAACAAACAAAGGAAATCTCAACACGCCGAACAATGAACGTAGCATTATGACTATAATGTACGGGTACTTTGACCTTTTTAGAAGGCCATCCAAGTTATAACATTCTTCATACGCAGTTATGGTCATATATAACCGTACGTTTTCACTTAGCTTTTTCCAGAATATTTTTCATTTTAATTATTCGCACAAGCGACAATTAAATAGTAATAAGAAACATAAGAAACAAAAATGTACAACCCATATGAACCGCGAAAAAACGAATATGAACCCGCATTAGTTTGCGCTGTTAGAACGAGATAGGCTGTGGATAAGGTAGTTAAGTGGAAAGCAATTTGGTAGTTTGAGTGAGTTTCGGAATAGGGACATTTGGAACGCTAGATAGGCTTCCTACATATAATTCAATTGGCGGCTTTCTTGATTTTGTATGGAGGGGCGATGTTTCGTCAAGTGGGTATGTTTTAAAAAAAACGACAAAGGGCGGATAGATCTATGGTCAACTTCATGGAGCCCTCTCCAGATTAAAAAGGAATCTCAGAGTAATTTTGATAAGAAAAATTTGCAATAATGAAAATCATAAAAAGACCAAAAACTGCAGTTTGTAAATAATTTTAATGCAAGAGTTAATCCGTCCTGTCGCATTTGAAGGGAACACTGATATTATCTTAATATTATGAAGTGCCTTAAACGCTTGTTTCATCGCGCAACGACCATCTAAGGTGTTGAAATTTACAACAAAATATAAACCATTTAAGGAGATAAATAAATTAAAATTAAGATAATGAAATACAAAAGAGAAATAAAATTGAAATAGAACTGATAAACTGTGAAAGCCAAAAACGAAGTTATTTTTAGAAGATCAGTGAAATGTGATATTGTGGCGGTGTTTCTCCTTGCATGTTCTACGTGTGAAACTTTTATTTATCTCCTGTTTATGTTCATAGTTCGTATTTTGTTGCAAAGTTTCAGTGCTAATGATAGCTACGCGATCGAAGTAATCAAGACACTTAAACATACATGAACACTTCAAGATATTATATACTGTACACTACACACTACATAAACACCAGTCTTATTAATACTATTACACATTTCCTATAACCATTTAAAATAAAATATTAAATGGATTTCTAATAAAGTCCTTTTTGGAACTATTGCTGCGTCTGACAAATCTTTTGTACGGAACACTGCATTAATTTGAATTAATCACCGTAATACGTAGCACTTTCAGAACCATCATCGAACGTCAATTAACCGTGATGATCCCGAAGAGGCGAACAACGCCGCAACGCAGCTTCAAATACCACACACAAAAAATTCTATGCACATCTCTTTGCCAAAAACCTCCCAGCTTGTCAAGCAGTGCAATCTGTAAGGATTAAGTACTAAATATGGTCGCCATATCTTGGTTGCACACCGTAGAGGAATATCGGATGATTATTGCAATGGAGATGGTTGATGATTGAGAGTTACTACTATTTCTAATGATGACGATTCCCAAAACTAGTGTACGTCTTAAGGGACCATTAGTCTTAATTCTATCACTCTTTACAGCAGACACAGTTAATAAGACCCCTTGACGAAGAGCAAATTATTTAACTATATTATCCAATAAAATGAAAAACAAACCTATTTGCTAAATTTTTAAGATATCGAATCCAACAGTTCCTACCGTGAAACCACCAACATATTCACGACAACTAGTAATTGGTAGGCGAAACAGAAACGGAACTCGAAGTTTCCATTAACTCGTGTTGAGACCTAGTAAACTTACTGCAAAAACAACTAGATGAATGAACGCCGCATCGTGCGGCAATAGTCATTCGTTCACATTTACTCGAACAGGAGCAAAAACCGCTACGCGCACTTGGGAGCGTTCGCCGAGAAACGCTAGAGCAGTGGGCTTGTTTCGACCGGAACGAATCCACAGTTGCGCAATGAACGGTACTCCGGCAGACTTCTTCATGCATGCGGTACGTTCCATGGTCCTTAACAAGAACAGAGGCAGGTCGCAGAGACATGCAGAAAGCCACACCAGCTGGGGCTACCAGGAAGAGCGGAACGTTAAAAAAATATACCAAATTGGTGGGCTTCGAAGGAAATGGTACCTTAGTTATCATTCGACGAGCATTTGTTTTCAATATTTTACCGATTTTATTACTGGGTTATATAGCAGAAGCTGTGTCCATTTAATTTCGAGGACGGAGATTTAATTTTTATTTGTAAATACGCGAAGACATCAATAGGATTTGAAGAGGAACAAAGTTCCTTGAACTGCATGCTTCAGCATTATGACAGAATAGTTCGCCAGAATATTGCCCTTTCTTGGTAGTATCAACGGAAAAGTTGAAGTTGTTGCTGAAAGTCGGTTACGTGTGCAGTTACGATGGTCTCAACGAAGAGGAAAGAGGAAATATTACACACCTACCGGAATAACATCCCGGTCAAGAATCATTTATCCGACAGACAAAGCCACGCTGGCTTGCGCGCACGGCACGTTCACAGACTCATCGATAAAAGAAAGTATACTATATTTACCATATGTTACCTAGCTCTCGCCAAAACGCAACAAATTCCGCAATCGTCCCTTTCCAATAAAATTCTTTTACCACGTTCGTGTCCAAGGGATCTTCGTCTAGAACCGACAGCTTCTATTGCATGCACAGTGACGTACATAACCCGATCTCTCTTCATTACGGCTTGCCAATGAGAGCTATGGAACAGAATTCGCACTAACGAACCTACGCAGCGTGTACCGAGGGGGTTACGGTCAGCAACCGGACCTCTGCGGTCCGAGGCCGTTCCGAGGTTAAAATAACACCTACGCCCTACGCTTCTATAGGGAACACGCAGCTGGAAGCACAAAGCACGTGCCTGTGGGAACGGAGGCAGACGCCGCCCAGTTGCACGGACGACGAAGGGGAGAGGAGTCAGATGGAAGGAAGGAGGGGAGGGAGGGCGGAAATTATAACTTCACGAGAAGCTGCACTTTTTCACAAATTATTTAATTTTTCAGTGAATATAAGAGACATTTATATACGTGTTTGTTAATATAAAGCACAAATATATTTAAAAAACAGATACGAATACACTGCAAACAAATAAGCAGGAGAGAAATGGAATCGTAATCCTTATACATTCAAAATTTATCCTTTCCGAAGTTTTTTCCCGTCCACATACTACTCTTGATACGCATTATTACTTAACGTTCAATACCGAAAACATACGAGTGTACGACATAGATTTAGCTACCTGGGACAAAAGGAACCACTTCAAAGATTTTTATAATATTTTCAAAAATATCCTAGTACACCCGCAATATATACATTTTTTTAAAATTTCAAGCCTACAAAAAGTCGTGTCTCTCCACAACGAAGGGCCTTGAGAGAACTCGCCGGCATCCAAAGGTGACTGCCTCGGGTCAGCGCTCTCCGGCAAAAGAAACCGCCCACGCCGCCGCCTCGCCCGGTCGCGGGAGGCATTGCGAGTTCCTGGGAAACGCATGCTCTCCGGCATCCGGTTTTCCACCGGGGGTCGGCCTCAGCGGGCGGAATACTTCGCAGGGCACTGCGACGTCTCACCCTTCGTGCGGGGAAAATGTCGTGCAAAGCCGTCCGCACACGTTCAGGATAAGTTGTGTGCGTTCCGTTTTACACGGCCGGGCATAAAGGAGCGTCTGCGGACGCGATAGGGGGGGGGGCGCGTCGGAAACGTAACCCATCGGCTCCTGATTTTCTTTGATGCACATTCGCGGTTGCCTGTATTCTGAGGTGTATGGAAGGTTAAAAGGTAACTTGAACCAATAATGAAGGATTGTCTGCACAATATAAAATTATAATAATTAGAGAGGAGATGTACTCTGTATGACGTTTGTAACTTTGTCTTGTGGTTGGTACACATTCCAGTGTCCAATTGGAAATACCCACACACACTACAGTAGCGAATTAGTTCACGATTTAATAGTTGCATACAGAACGTAATATGATATCCCCATCACGCATTAATGTTCTAAAACTTTTTCAGGCCATTTTAATATATTAGAATGAGAAAACGTATGTACGGTTATAAATCACACTTAATTCCGACTGTATTTAGCACCCAAAGGGAGGAGTCATACAGAAAAAAATACAAAAAACTATTGTAATATTCCATTACGTTTTGTCTTCTGATGTTCTTCGTTCCAGTGATGCAGTTTTGATGTTACGATCACAAAGCTATCGAATCACCAATATAAATATTGATATGTCTGATAATGCACTTTAAATAACTTCAAGGAAACTGCAGTTCAACTTTCGGGTAGATGAGAAGACAATTGGAGCAGTGTGGACAAAAAACAACAACAACAAAGAACAACCAAATTGAACATCGAATGTAAGACATGTAGCTTGTCTCGTCATTATTTTTTACTATTTTTGAGGTTAAATAAACGAAGTGTGTAATTTCTGGTACGCTAATAGATAACGGAAAGACACCAGCATACTAAAACGCCTATGTAAGATGTTCACCATTCCTTGATGTTTTAGAAATAAACCATGTCTTTGTTTGGAAATAGAATTCAATACACGAAGCAGAAAAAAATAAATTGCTTTGTCTACACGTCGACTTCTCTGTGGTGGTGCAGTGCTTCTCTGCACAATGTCTGAAATGCAATTTTATGTCTGACGGTGTTGCAACCGCTTTCACACTGTCCATCCCCTACTTCATATGCTGTCCAGTAAGCTGCACAGTGTCCGTGGGTAATGACACGAATGTCGTAAACCAACAAAGCTACGTGCCGTGCCTTCCGTGACCACTAACACGGAAGCAAGTTCATAAAGTCAGAAGTATGCTGTCATAGGACAGGAAATGTCACCAGACGCGCACACCTTCAATAAAGTAGCATCGCGTCTCTAATCTACGAAAGCGCATGGATTCAAAGTAGGCGACAATAAATAGAAAGAAATTAAATATCTTAATTCGACGGTCAAAACTGATAAAAATAATGCATTAGCATGAATACGAGTACAAACTTACTAAAATACCGGAACATACAAAATAACATTGAATGATATTTATTCAAAACAAAATTTCAGGTACAAAATATTTTTGCAGTATTCTGTTAACTCGATAATATACCTTGGACAAACTCGCTAATACAAATCGAAAAAATCCTGTTAACTCGCTAATACAAATTGGAACTGACGAAAGTGAAAATAGTAGTACACTTTAAACAGAGTTTCGTCTTCGTCGCACAGAAAACATTATTCATCAAAATATCTATGTAATAAAGATTAATAATTGTAAAAGATGCCGCCGTAATTTAGCTGATGTCAATTATGACAAAATTACAACAAATTTATATTTGAATAATGTATTCCTGCCTTAAATTTGTATGATTTGGTAATCGAAGTGTTAAATGTTAATAAAGTCTGTTTTGAATAATCAATGGAGTTTTTACTTTATTAACTTCCTGTATTATTTTACATGCTTGTTTCAGTTTGACAGTGATAAGCAGGGCTCGGATTCTGATGACATGCCATCTTTCCATTGGTGCATTTTAGACATAGCTAACTTCTAAATGAATGTTTATAACGACAGTAAGTGCTTGAAATATGTAGTTATTGGAGCATTTTTTTTGGTCAATTTTTTGCCATTTTTCAATTTTAAAGTCCTTTTTCTAGACCATTACGTCAATTTGTTTCGTTTCGTTTTATCGTTTCGTTGTTTATTTATATTATTTTTTATTGTTAGTTGGAGAATCTTCATGAATTTACAATGGCACACCAAAACATAGTCTTTAGTGTATCATCAGTTCATGACGAAATTTACTATTGCAGTGGGCTCTGTTTTTCGAAATCTCCAAATTACACGGATCTCCGGTAACTTCGACATTTCAAAATTGACGGTTGGAAGATCGGAGCCAAGGAGTTCATTTCCCCGTAAAATGATTTCATATGAAATTTAATTCTATATAAATACATTTCATTAAAAATTGTAAAATGCATTGAACAAACTCATAACAATTCCGAGTAGTTTTGAAAAATGTAATTTCCCCCTTTTTGTGTTATTTTATAGGTAATTTTCAATGAATTTGTAGGTCATCAGAATCCCAGCCCTGGTGATAAGTCTCGATAAGAATGTGTCTGATCTTAATTCCAATCAATTTAATTTTCAATTTGGAAGTGTTCGGAATTCCGAAATTTTCAGCATTTCGTCTAGTAACAGTTATAGCACACTGCGTATTTACCATTCCTAACCTGAAATCTCTCTCCAAAAACACTGCTACGAACGTCTCCTCAGACCTCAATGCTGAACACAGAATTATTCGATGGGAATGGATGGGACAGGAGTCGTCGATTCTTTCATTAGGTGCAGTTAATTATTTTCGGCACGGAGCTGAACCACATCCTTAAAGTGTCCCGCCAACAAAAGCTGGAAAACCAGCGGGAGCAAGGTCGCGATGCAGGAGTAGCGACCGTTCCGACCTCAAGGTCAGAACGCGGGGGCCTGCCGTCGCCGCCGCCAGCCACGCCGCGCGTCGAGGGCAGCAGGCGGCGGCGGCGGCGGCGGCGGGTGGTTACGCGGCCGCCGTCTCGCATTCCACGGCGCGCGGTCGACCGCCCGCCCACCGCCGCCCGTTTCCCGCCCCCTGTCCGACCCACCCGCCCCGCCCCACAATCACCACCGCCTCAGCCTCCACCAACCTCTCTCTTCCCTGTCCGGCCGCAGGCGCCCGCAACCCCTTCCCAGAGACTCCCAGCCGTTCCAACCGCTGCGAGAAGGACGTCGGGTAGGCAATGAGCGAAGCCAAGAAGTTAGGGTACAAAACAGTTGCAATGCAACGTACAAAATAATTATATATTCCTTGAGAATCGTTGCAGGAAACCTGATATCAAGAAAACGAATTATTTGAGCTATCAGAAAATTCCAAAGCATTTCATATGCATCAGTACAGATGCATAATAACGAGCTCAAGATATTAGTTAAATCCAGAAAATCGCCAAGATCACGAAGAAAAAATAATGCCAGCAGTAGTTCAGGAAGCATGACTTTATTAGATACTTCTTTCCTGACATGCTATAACAAACTACATGCTTTTTGAGAGTCGTGATTGCACTAATCATGTGAGACCGTTTCATATTAAAAGCAACTCTTCGACTGCCTCATTTCCCGGAAAGCTATTCGCTTAAGTTTGAAACGATGTAGGTTCAATATTCACCATCCAAGCAATTCTTGACTGGCGTCAATATACAGTATAGAAAAGGTAAATATTTACCGACACGACTATGAATTTTGAAGAAAGGGAAAATCCAAAAGGTACATAGTAAGTTCTTCGCGCCTTCTCGCAATCTGGCAGATGCGAGAGTAATGTTCGTGCTTGGTTCGTAACAAGCTAATTCTAGAGCTCTACTCATGATTGTGAACAACCTTGAAAGTGCTATTTCTGCAATTCCGTTGCATAATAGTTTGTTTTTTTCTCCACAAACGCGCGAGGTGTACATATTCACAATAGGTCGGATATTTGAGACTACTCAAAAACTATGACTGGTTACTGAAATAAATATGTCTTTAACATTTCCGCGAAAGGGGTAAACAGGTAAAGGGGTTGTTTCCTGGAATAAAAGTAAACAGTATTTGAATGAAGCAGCGACATTAACCACCAATACACAACAAAATGGGCACTGCACGCTACGACTATCGCCATACGTCCGATTTTGGAAGGGACAGTCCACAAATTAGATAGTAGTCCTTTCGTTGCCCCAAGCTTAGGGAAGCCGAAATGACTTTTGCAAAAGAGGCTATGTTTCACTGTTACAATTACAAAACCCCGAAATTTAAATTCGACGTTCGCTGAGTTTTCGGACTTGTAGAAGTTAAAAATAACAGTTGTAATTGGCTATTCCTAAATTATTTATCATAGTAATACCACGAGTGCTTTGGAAATTGTCGATAATTGCCCCGACTCGGAAAGCGACGAGGGGATTTATTTGAATTTCCTAAGTACGAGTAGTATTTTATAGGATTATCCCACGAATGATATTATGCCCAACACAGTTCTAAAATGCGCCAACAATTGAAAATAACTGAAATGTATGCTAAAATCAGAGGTTATGTTACATTACATACACGGTTTATTGGTCATCGGCGTAGCGATCGATGTACATGTAGGTATACCGCCTCTTAAGATAGATGAGTTACAGTTTATGATTGGCCAGTAGGGAAAAACGGCAATAAAAATCTGAACGTTTTGAGATACACCGCCCTGATTGAGGCATTTTGTACATGTAATAAAACACTATTGGTTTTAATTTCACGAGTGGAACAAAGTGAACTCGAAATAATCTTGCCAAGAATTTTACGTTTTATTTGAATTGAACACCAAACGTAATTTAACGAACTGTTCTTAACAAAAATAATAAAGTCCACATTACTCATTTCTCACATTTTATACATCTTATTATCATTAAAAAATTACAAAAAACAAGCATTTTGTAAACTACAAATAAAGCGAAGTCCCCGCAAAGACCAACCCTGTTCATAACATAGCGCATAAACGATCATACAAAGTGCTTACAAGACGAACGTACAAAAACATATTCACTTCCAATATCGAGAATATTAGCTTCTAAAACGGGCAGGATATCAAAAAGAATGCTTGCATAGTTAAGAGAACAAGTTACGTCCGAAACGTGACAGAAAGCCATATGATGCATTCAAATAGAGTGTTATTGCTGAAGTACAGCGATGAAATAAGTTTAGAACTTTACGTAGTAATGACGTTTAACATATAAATTAAAGATTATATTGCACGCAAGAAATTTGCGGCACAGTTTAACCTCACACGAACATGCGAAAAATGCACGCGTTCAACGGTCTTGTTTGGCTCGCCGAGTTCTTTCGCCTTCCACTGGGCCGTGCGAGGCGCCGGCGGGTGGCACTCGGGGACGGGGAGGCCGGGAAGCGGCAGCGGCTCGAGGACGAAGAGGGCGAGTTGGAAAAGGTGGATCGAGCAAGAGGTGGTGGGTGGTGGTAGAAGAGCAGGGAGTCTTGGGAAGGCAGTGGGCGAGAGAATTGGACAAGGCACCATCAACACCGCCCCATCGTCGTCGTCGTCGTTACCACTTCCGGCGAGATGCGGAGTGGCGATCGAACGCATTCACCGGGAACGGCGAGCGAGCAGGACACGATAGGTTAGGTAGGCAAAGAGGGGGGGGGGGAAGAGGCGGAACGGGACGAGGCGGGGCGGGCGCAAAGCGGACAGACGAGATCTGAGCGAGGCGGGTGGATATGGTGTGGGAGCGTGGTCAGACGAGACGTCATGTGGGGTCGAATGGTTTGGGGTAGGGTAGTGCAGAGCAGGGCTTATCGAGACGGGGCGACGGGGGTGGGGAGGAGTGGAGTTGAGTGGAGTGAAGTAAAGTGAAGTGAAGTGGAGTGGAGCGGAGCGTGGTGTGTTGCGCGGCGCCGTGCGGCGTTGCCTGGTGCGGTGCCGCACGGTGCGTCTGGGCGACGATGTGCCGCCGCCCCCTGAAACGTTGGCGGTTGACAGGGCGGAAGTGTGGGGAAAGCGAGCGGGGCCGCTCCCCTGGCGTTGCGGTGCGGTGCCGTGCGCGTCGCGGCGTCGAGGCGAGGCGAGGCGAGGCGAGGCGAGGCGAAGTGACGCGCCACGCGCTGGGCTTCCTGCCCGCCCACCGATTTTACCGCCTTTCGCAGCCTGGAAACACTCCGCGAGAGCTCGCTGCTGCGACTAGGCAAAATGACCGCACCGTGTGAAATCACGCAGACGCGAAGATCGTAAAACTACCGGCTGGGTGATTGATTAACCAATCAATTATTGTAGAATATAATAAAGCACTCGATTAAGCAATTAGTATTCCTGACATTCAACCGGTTCACCGGAGACTACGCTAGTCCTCATGTTATCTTCAATTAGTATCTAAAACATCATTAAAATAGCCAAAAATATTGAACAAATACATTACACACTAGCGTCTATTCTTCCGTAAATTTGCTCGAAAGAAAATGTTTAAAAATTAATCAAAATTGTTCTCGCAACCACAGACCGCGGCATGACCGTATTTAGTCCAATCAACATGACCAAATTGCTAGTATGTGACAAGAAGTGTAGATAATTCAGTATTCATTAATGTCCATTTTGCGAGCTGAATAGTTTTTCCAAGTTTACCGACTCCTCAAGACTGTGTCAATACATAAACACTTGCAACGAAGTTGACCTGTTTATTAATCTACTCCGTGCCCCCATTAAACTTAGGCTAATTGTAGCTACAAGTAAAATCGCATGAAGGGACTAAAATGTTTATCTCTCCTTTGATGTCCCCCTCCAATTTCATGTCTCTGAGAGGTCCCAAGAAGGTACCATGCGTGCCTCCCTCCCTGCGATTGTTCCCTCGCCTTTTGCTGCGGGAATCCATCTGCAAATGTGATCTCTACCTCTGCATTTTCGCAAACACGGTTCGTTCATGAATGATCTCAGAAAATGAATCATGTCCTGAAAGGACGACTCATAAGAGTGAAAAGGGGAAAGGGTGGTCTTTGTTCAATTCGCAGAAAAGGGGAAACCCGTTCGGTTTGGTATTTCCGTGGATCTTCTTGACAGATGAACACGATTCGAAATTAGACGATTCACACGGAATAATTCTATGTACATGTATTAGAATACCTTAAATGGCCGACGAGTATATGTAGCACTAAATCAAATCGTAGGATTTAAAATCCCTATCTCCATTGAATGAAACAAAACATTTCACCGCTATTAAATATTAATAACTGATTGGAATGTCAATCGGTTGTTAGAATTCATTGAAATTATTATTTATTAAACACGCAATCATTGATTTGATCTAATTCTGCTTGTTAATTTGATCCCGGACAGATCGTATGGAATGAGTGTGTAAACTGCACATTATAAACAGATCAGATTAATAGCCTAAATAAGAAAAGGGTTTTGGCAGCCTCACGAAAGCTTACGAAAGTCCTCCTACGGCTGGATGTTCAACCCTCGAAGGTATCCTTGACATTTGCGAGAAGTCCCAGCACGCCATCGTAGGTGGTGTCTACGGTCGGTAACTAATTTAACACGACACTAATCCTGTTTCAAGACGTAACGTCGGAAAGGTGTCGATACATTCCTAACTTTATTCAATCGACGTCAGGAGGGCGGCAGTCAGAGGTTCACGTACGTCTCCCTCGCTCATAAGAAATATATCATTTTACACGATAAACTTAGAACTAAAACAAGACAAAGTCCATTTGTGACGATGTCAAAAGTACCGCTACATGTTATAGAATACACTTTAATACGCATTCTGTGATATTTATTTGAATATTCACATATCGAATACTACTGGGCAAAGTATTGATTTACAATTAGTCGTGGGAATAAAAGGAAACACAAGAGACCTATAAAAAAAACTATCAACCTTGATTTCAAATATTCTCAGCAAGCCGTAACGTTAGGTCGCATTATTCAGATTCCTCGTCTCGGCCTAGAAGAAATTTCGGCCCAAGCGCCGCGCTTTGCCGGCCGATACCGATCAGCCTCTCCCCGAGCACAGGAGGGGGCCCATTCGTCCCGGATATCCCGAGCGGCCCCGCGCTTCCCCGCCGAAGCCCTGCCTGGACATCGACGGCGCGGCGACGTCGTCTCGGCTTCGGCGTCTCGACGTCTTCGCGAGGGCCGCAGAGGCGACGGCGGCGTCTCCCGGACGCGCCGTGCCGCGCCGCGCCGCCAGCCGTCGTCGCCTGTCTCTCGACGGGCCGGAACACATGGCAACGATGGGAACACCTAAATCCTCCAAGCGTGGCAACATCGCCCTCCAGGCCAGGTTTCTCTTCTCCCCCTCTCCCGCAAGGCCCCCGCCCGCCGCCGCCGCCGCCACCGCCGCCGCTGCCGTCACCACCTCCCCCGCCCCTCGGAAAGGCGCCGCGAGAGCACCAGGCTCGGGGCGATCACGGCTCCGCCTCCGCCATCGCCGTTGCCGCCGCCTCCATCACCGCGTTTTTTGTGAGCCTGCCCCCTCTCGACAGAAACACAGCGAGAGGAGGAGGAGAGGTGCGGCAAGGCGAGGAGGCGCGGAACAACGCGGCCTGCAGCGGCGGCGGCGGCAATACGCGCTTCCCAACAGGACTCCACACGGGCTTTTGACCCAAACTTCAATTTGAAGCTGAACATTTTCGTCCGTCAACACGTTTAGTACATAGATTCCTACACATTTTATACAGTACATTTTTTTTTTTTAGAAAATCTTGGTTGTCTAGGAGTTGTCATGGATTTTTCCCACAGTTTAAATTTCGTGAGTATTTCAAGGTTAATTTAAAAAACAATGTTATGGATGTGGTTTCGTGGAATTCAAAAGTATAAAAAGAAAGCATCCCGTAATATACAAAAACACTAATGGTTTGACTTAATTCGTAATACAGCCATTACTGATGAAATATTATAAGAAAACCAGGTATATTGACTTAATCAGGGGCTTTCTTTCTTTCAAATTGTTGATGAAAATTAAATACCTTACCAGGAGTAACAACTCTAACTAACAAATACGAATTTACCTTGAACGGTTTCATCACAGAATTCTCGTTCGTGAACTGGTACTTATTTTACGTACGTAGTTTACTTAAAGTTAGTCTATAGTTTACTTACGTCTTTTTAAGTATTTATATAGCAAGCATTTTTTTAGAAATAATTAGAAAATGTGTATTTCGCCTATCATGTGCAAAGTTACAAAAATTAATCACTTTCAAAATGCATTACCATAGGTAGAATGGCGTACAAAGTAATGGAATTATTTCTGGGCAATGGGAACTATTTCTTAGCGGTAATCGAACGCGACTAACACCCATGAACACGCTAGAGATCATAACCGGGAGATTTCCAGGAGAAACTCAAAACATCCAAAGAGCATATCTATCTGTCATTTGAGTATCTTCCTAAGGTGCAAATCCAATGAAGTTTCAAGAAGTTGACTGCTCCGGGCAAGAATATAACACGAATCTCCGGAAGTACATACGGTTGCTGTATCATTTGAGCTACCGAGATAATAAAGTCTTTTAGGGAATGGATCTATGACGTCACATACTTACTTCACCACATACGTGTGTTAGCCTGATCAGTTCACAAATATTGCGAGACACAAAACATTTGTACTTAATTCTTCAAGTTAAGAATGGCGAGAAATTAATAACACGTGCGCACTATAATTATTAGTAGAATTATTATTATTATTATTATTATTATTATTATTATTATTATTACTATTATCATTGCAAGTATTGTAGCAGAACGTAGGTGTCACTACTTCCTGACTTGAGAAGGTGAAGTAGGAATAGCAAGTAATGTCAACAAGAACTCAAATATTTGTAAGCATTCATTCACTCTTAATTTTAATACTTTTTCATTTAATCCACAACATTAACTGAAATTAGATTTATAGATTGCGTAGAACCAAGCAGACTAACAGGATGTGTAATTCCAAATTGTGGAAATATTAATAATGTAGTGTAGACCATTTAATAAATTACTCATGTAATAACAACTGGATGATTTTACCATTTAGCGTCTAACTCTCAACAATAACGTATTAAACCAACAATAGTCAAATTTGGATTCACCTATAAGCAAAGTAAGCAATTACGAAGGTGCATCATGTGGGTCAAATATTCGGGGGGAGATACTTTTCCATCTGTAAAATAATTGTTAATCAAATAGTATGAAGCAAACTCATCAGTTATTCGTATTTGTAGAGAAGAAATTAAAAGTGTATTAAATAAAAAATGTGTTCCACTAAACATTTTTTCAGGTGCAAAAAAGGTTATGATATATTTTTTTAATAAATGTGTGGAACCTTTTTGATGCGATTTTGTGCAGGGGGGCACACACTAACCTAATTCCGGCGATTATTCATATGAAACTCACACCGATAAATCATAATCCTCAAAGTTATGCCAAAGCCAGAGCGAGTAGAAAAACATTGAGAAGCCTTTGAATGCAATTTATTCGTTAAGTGCGTAGGCTCGCGTTACACTATAGCTCATAAATTCAGTGCGCCATTCAAGAGTGGTCGGCAGGGCTCGCAGGACGGGGCCCAGGGCGGCGCGGGGGCGGCTCCCGCGGACGCGCGCATTACAAAGCAGGAACACGATCTCTGGACGCCGATTATGCATGCGGCAGCGGAGCGGTCCGCGAGAGAGGGCAAGGAAAGAACGGTGAAATACGAAGAGGAGATGGAAGAGGAAGAAGAGGACGTCTTCATCGCTATCAGTCGCCGGGACGGCGATCCATAGGGTAGTGGGCAGACCCTCATCTTCCCCGTGATACCGTCGTAGTCAATTTTATGGAATTAGTGATGCACAAAAGGGGATCGCGACAGTTTTTTTTCTTCTTTTTGGTACTCCCGTTTTTTCCTGCCTCTCCCTCACTTGTTGCTTCACTATTCGAATCATATCATTCCGCATCGATCAAGACAATTCGATCTAGAGGTTGCCGAAAAGCCAAGATGGATCACAAGAAAGAAGCAGCGGTGGAAAATAACTACTCCCGCGATAAAAACACGATTAACACTTAGGGGACTAATGACATTAGCCGTTGACGCGCCAGGAATCATCAATCAAACCAAAGATATACCGGTAGCCCCCCCTGTAAGCTCTCTCGGCGCATGCGTCCAATCACGCACGATGTAAGCCACTTCGTGTTCCAACACGATAAAACCCTCTTCTCTTACACCCGATTTACGCGTTTGCATTTGAGACACGATTTCGGCTACAGCGCGTGTGCGCGGAACACCTCTGCTACCCCCAGGAGCTGAAACTCCAAAATCTTGTTTGTTTGCTGAAACCCCAAAATCTTTGATCGAAAGGAAACTTGCAAAGTGGGTCTTATCCGTACGACTCAGCATGTCGTCAGTCACACGACCGCAATTTGGCGGATAGCAGTGATCAAAATCCGCGTAGTAAACGACACGGGGAGTGAAACAAATTGTGGAGTATTATGGTTCATAAAGAAAACACATTCATAGCGAAACAGGTTTTAAATCTGTCTCAAATGTTCGCGGCCTGCGGCAATTCGTGTCGCGAGGAGGCAAGCAAAGGGAATGGAGAACGGGGGAGATGTCGAGAAAGGCAAAGAGGAGAACAGGGACCTTTTTGAGCAATCAACAGAAATGTCGAGTCTCTGCCCTTGGGTAGATGCTCCCAAGTGTTATTTAGTAGTCAAGCGATTACTGCCGAATGCTGTAAACTACGTCGGGCAAAATATCCTTAATCTCTCCATTGTTACCAGCAAGTCCCCGCTAGGCTCTCGTGCTCGATCGGCGCAAGTCTCCACCCCACCACATTACACAAGAATTACGAGCACCCCAACACGAAGACGCGGAGCATCACGACTGATTTCCGGGAACGTCAACTGCTGTGGTCCTTAGTTCCGTTAGTGTAGTAAACGTTTCATCTTGGGACGTGACGATACCTTGCCCGCTTGCTTGCACCTTAAGCCTGTGAGGGGGGGGGTGTGTCTCCACCGAGTGAACCTCTGATCCTGCTGCGCGGCGGCATGACGCGGTTCATCGGACCGTCGCGTCGCGCTATCAACAACGATTGATCAAATTTTATGCTGAAAATATCCACAGAGAGCACGAAAATAGATTCATTAGCACGTGATTTTGCTGACATATAAATTTTCTGTTCTCTTTGTCGTTTCGCTGATCGTGAAGTGGCCTCCATGAGTACTAAGGAAAATGGGATACATTTTTGAGTTAAGTATCTTGAAGCTCTACTGTTCTGTGCCTTGAATCTTCATTGTTCTGCACATACAAAATGTTTCGAAGTGTAAAACAATTTAGAAGATAAAACTTCGTCGATATCTCATCTCTTGTACTTGACCACAAGACACAAGGAACGATTATAGGAAAATTCAGCTTTGTAAATAGGGCCATTACTGACTGGAACAATGTACCTGCAGAGGTGCCAGTGACTCTTCTCAGTAACACGCACGTTATGGGTTTGAGGGTTCTCCAGAGTGCACAGTGGAGAGCAATCATCGTTTCAGGAGAAGGATAGGCCAATAAACGCGCGGACGTGAAGTGTATACCCTGGACTTTCCTGTAGAAAATATTGGTTAGCGAAGTAACGCGATCAGAGGTGGAGTGAAGTGAAAGGAATGGAATAGAAAGGGTGATAATGCTAATAATCACAATTAACAATTTGATAAGTCCAAAGTTGAAATGAACTTAGAGGCTAGTAAGAAGAGTTGCAACTGTTCTGATATTTTAATATTCATATGTATTCTTCACGTATTCCTGCGATTTTTTTATCCCGCAAGGTCCTATTTTAATTATTTTATATTAAATTATGTTATTTATATGCATTTTTCTGCTTAACTGCCACCGAACTTTTGCAGCAATAAAGAATATTATTATCATTCTAATTTCCATTGTTTTAGTCATTACGTTATCTACAGAATCTAACCAAAAGAAACGTTGACTGAATATTTTTTCGAACAGCCTCATTCACGAAGAACAAATTAATAATCTTCCAACTTACTTTCTTTTGAATTCTGATTGTGGAAATTGTGTAATTGGAAAAAGGAATAAAACCTCGTGACAGAAATCTCCGCGTTCTTAAATGCGATGTTTCTGTTTGCATGAGCCTTCTAGCTTTAACTCCTCCAACACTGGGAGTCCCAATCAATGAAGTTTCTTACACGCTGAAACGGAGTCACGAGAAGTTAAAAAGATGTTCACACTTAATGCCGACCTCCAATTCCTATAACAGCGAAAGCTCAAGAAAGAAGAAATGAAGCACACATCCGCGCGATAAAGTCAAGAAAAGTGTTCCGTTCGTATTGACAAACATGGCAACAATTCCCAAGTTTCCAAAGGAGTTTTGCTACTTTCCAAAAGTTTCTTTCGCGATTCTCTCCAACTTCTGTCGACCTAGGAAGAGTTTTACCATCTGAGGGTGTTCCTGAGGAAAACGTGGACGAGCCAGTTAGGAGACAAAACATGAAGGGTAAAGAAGTACGAACAAAAATTAATCGTCGTGAAAGAGACTAAATCGCTCCCGCGTTAAGAAGCTTACACATTTCATGATGGTATTCGCGGAATTAGCAAACATGGTAATTAAAATTAAATTGGTTAGATATAACACTAATGTTAATGTTATCTATCCCGTTCGAAGGAAGACGGGTACTACTTTGGGGAACAAATACAGTTAATAATTTCCATTTTATGGTTTAAATGGAAAATATCCTCACAAAAATTACTAATGCGATGAAGGACATCTTCAACTATGTAAATTATTGATGGATTGTTTCAACGACATAGAAACTGAGAATAATCAAACTTAATACTCTAAAAGTAAAAGTACTTGTCGCTTCCATAACTACACAGAGAGAGAAAGAAAGAACATTTAGTTGCAGATTAATAATTTAATGTCCAAAAAAGGAAAATGTAAACTATAATATATTCATAAAACTGTCCGGAAAATATCTTGAAGTAGAAAACTTCAAATGCGAAATACCCTTAGGGGAAAGGGGGAGTACAAAACAAAACCTTGGTATTTATTGGCAATGAAGATGTAATTAAACTAGAATTAGAAGTCCCCGAAACCTCTTTTTTCATACGAGTAACAGAACCAAGTCACTCACTTTGGATAAGTCGAAACAACCTTCGAAAGTAATTTCTTGTGAATACATAAACGTGGGAATTGCCTGATTAGGTTGATTCATAGGTTACGGATGTACAAACCAGAGGTCAATCAAACAATGGCCACGGCTGTAGGTGCACAATGCAAGAATCGTTCGACCAAACAAATGGTCAACAGACGAACTCAAACATTGGTTTGCCAAATTCTGGAAGCCCCTTCACTGGAGACTATTGTCTGAACTTCATTACAAAGATTACGCAATCGTGCATAAATGATAATTGACGTATAGAAGTAAAATGTGCACTAGCTGCGATAAAGGAAGAAATCCATGTTCTGTACAGACGTTGTGGGTTTGTCGTGGTCGTCGGTCGGGGGTTTGGGTCTGGTTTAGGGTTATTGACAGTTCGAACGAAGCTCGACTCCGTCTGGGAAAGATAAGACTGCGACTGGAACCGAGAAACAATGACAGAGGTAAAAGATGTATGTGTGTGTATGTGTGTGTGTGAGTGTGTGTAAAACATTCTTGCGCCTAAAAGCATTACCTTATTTCGCTGAAGTTTGGCATAATATGCAGCATAGGAGTTCAGTTACAATTAAAAACAAACAAACAAGGCGGTATATTTGAAATGAAAGTTAAAGACAATCTCTACCGCACATGTCATTGGGAGAACTTTACACATCACGCACTTTCGCCATACAACGCGAGTCTGACTGTGGTCAAGCGTCCGATCGCCGAAGCAGCGAGAGACTTCGGCCGGAGGCGTCTCCGGGGCCTTCCGGTTCTGTCAGCTGCTTCATTGGCAGCACCTGCCGCCCTCTAGGCCGCTGCCCGCACCGCCGCACCCGCTCCGCTCCTTTCTGCCGCGCGGACGGTGCTCTGGCTAGCACCACGCAAGTTTAATACTGCGCGCCTCCCGTATGTGGAACTAATAAACATTCTGGGATCAACATGGCCCATCGTGGGACCCGAGTGAAAGCAGTCACGCCGAGAATACGGATATATGCTGTTGCACATCCGTAAACGCGATAATTAGCTACTGTAAAATATGTGTTGTATTTTGAACCAAACTATAATGAAATGTCAACAATATAATTGGGGTGGAGTCCCTTTACGAATTATGGAAGTGACCGGATTTTCGAAATGAATCAATGAAAGGGTCAGTACACTTCTTCACATAGAATTCAATTAGACACGTAAAAAGTCTTTGTTCGAAAAAAAAAGTTAGGACATCCTGGCTGTTTTTATGGTATTCTTCCTAGCGCACTTTTTCATAAAAGCAAATATTGTCGCCCATAATAGTTAATTAAAGGATAAAAATATAAAATTAAAAATCTTACAATGCTAATCGTATTTTGTATCTCTGAATTTTATTAATTTTCAGCGATCAATACGTTTAATGTAATTTGTCGAGTCGGCACTTTTAAACAAATAAGTAGTACAAAATTCAGTATTCACTTCATGCGAATTTTGTACAAAGTCGATTTCGAATTATCAAGGGTCCGGATTATTTGACGTTCGATATTCGCCTCTCAGCAATAGGTCCGCTCAATTGCCCTCTCGCGAGCGAGCGGGACAGTTCGCGGTCGCTCGCGGCTCTACATCCAACTTGAGAGGGAGAACCGCCGGATAGAGGAGCTAGCGGCAGGAAAGGGCAGTGGAGAGGACGTTGGCAGGGCTCTCAGGCGATAGGGCACGTGGGTGACCTTCTGCACGGTTTGGCGCACGCCTCGCATACCGCGACCCGATGAGGAGTTCCCAGGGAGGGGAAACTGAATTGCGCACAACACACGCATTAGAATTTCGTAGTAATTGATTGTATAAACTTTAAAATCTATTTAAATCGAAAAGAAAAAGATACGTATTTTTACTAGTTATTCCATATTGTATAAGTGTTTAATAATGAAGTGAAGACGAATTACGCTGTAAAATCGCGAAAGTAAAGCGTTTGAATTAAGATTTCGATCCAAATACTTTTTTCTTTGGTTTTGACATTCCATTTTTGCAAATATTTATACTATAGACTTTAAAAAAATCGTTTCCATAACAAACATTTTCTTGGAGAACATCTATGATGTCCTCAGGGCGGAAAAGTTCATTGTCACTAACTAGGATCTTAAAATTAGAAACACATTACTTTGCTTTCAAATTCTCATCGTGCGCCCTATTGCGGGTTAGCGCACACTGTCGCCTTCGCCGCCTACGAAAGCCAGAAAGCGAAAGATAGCCCGCGTTGCCCGCAGTCTCCTTCCGATGCCCTTTTCCGTGCGGTAGACTGACGTCAATCCCCACACCTACAAAACTCGGCTCGCGGGCAAAATTCTAGACCCACCAAACGCTCGCACTTCGATGAGTATCAGAGTTGAAAACGCATGCGATACTGAATATGAAGAATTATCAAGTGTCAGGTCCCTATTCCTGTTAAATTAGGAGCCCTCCTGTGGCTCTGTAAACTCTGATTAGTAATACTCCATCATCCTAAAAGTCTAACTGAGAACAGGAAATTGCGTCGTTTGAGACACTATGAAGATGTAAGAAACTGATTGTTAACCAAAATTACTTTTCTTCCCTAACGAACAGCAAATGAAAAACAATATGAACGCTCACCGGATTACGGTCCCAAGACAACAGACTCCGCCAAGTAACTGCGAGCTCGGTCGTCGTCACAAATAATGAGAGCAGAAAACAAATGGGGGCCCACCTCTACCACATGAAAACATCTCTTACTCATCGTCGTCAACGCCGCTCTTCTTTCCGAATAAAGTAATCGCGCCGTCGCGATGCACACTGGGGGATAAGGCGCGCACGCGCAGTAAGCGGCACGCGGTCGCTGAATGCGTCGTGCGTCACTTCGCCGTTTCGCGGCGCATCCTTCAACGACGACAAAATCGCCTAAGGTGGAAGCTGGCCGGCACCCCGGTTGGAGTGGGGGCGGTCGGAAACGAATCGGAGAGAGGAGATACAAGGGACACTGAGGCAGCGGAGCGGGGACGCAGCGGGACCAGATCTGACCCGAGGGGAGAACACAAGGGGCAGCCGATTGATTGATTGATTGATTGTTAGTGGTTCCGGGTGCGTCAATTGCTAAGGTAATTAGTCCTGTAGTGTAGTGCATGTTTCCCCCTTTGGAGGTGGCGGGGATCTTTTCCACCTGGATCGTCGGCTAGCGGGGTTTTCCCCAACTAGGTATCTTGCACCAAAGGGCTCCACCCCAGCCAGGACAAGCTGTAAGCTCCCGACCGGTCTCCCAGCATGCTTGGTAGTGTAGCGCGTGTTAGGGTACGTGTGTGTAAGTAATGGGTGAGGACAGAACAAGGAAGAGGAAGGAAAGATGGTAAACGGTACGTGCCCCGTTTTTTAGGGTACTGCTCCGGTATTCGCCTGGTGTTCATCGGAGAAACCACGGAAAACCGAATAAAGAAGTCGGCCACCATAATTTTCCTCCAGGCAGAGACTGAATTCGACCTAGCTGAGACATGCTAGTGCCGAAAATCCTGCCACCTTCCGACCTGGTCAGAGGCACTGCAATGAAATCAGTAGATACCCTGAGCCACCACAGTCGAGAATTGGGCGGGTATGAAGAGGCACCGACGCGGGGACGGCGAGGTGGTGGCCCAGCGAGTGGAAGCGGGAGCAGCGAGAGGCGCGAGCGAGGACGCTGCGGAGCGGAGCGGAGCCGGGGCAATGGAGGACTGGTAGCGTTGGTGGGGGAGGGGACGCCGCGGCGCTGCGGAGGCGATGCGGCGCAGTTCCAAGCCCTCATTACCCTATCCCGGCTGCCGCACAGAAAGAGAACAATGGACCAACGATTACGCAGGCCCACAGCACGACGCGGCATCAGACGGCGCTGCCGGAGATTCGGCAGCGGAAGAGGAGGTACCGGTGGTAGCGAGCCGTTCAGGGAGCTGGATGCCAAGCAGCGGGTGCTCGGATGCTGGGCGCAGGAGGTGCGACAGGGGGAATTCTGCAACTGATCTACGGGAAACCTATGTCATCCCACCTATGTCATCCGACGACTAATGGCCACAGGAAGTTTCCGGTGGACATTACGTTTTCGATTAAGCAGTTATTTTTTCACGAAATATTAACACAACGCGGGGCCTTCTACAACGGACAAAACAGTAAGGACGAACCGCCGCTACGCTGAGGCGAGATTAGGAAGCGCTGGGTCATCATTCGCTGTTCCCCAGCCAATCATGTTAGGACGTTTAAAAGATGACAGTTTTTCACCGATCAGTCCCATTTTACCGATACGATCTATTATGTACCGATGCCTCCATGTACGAATGTGTAGTAGAGAGCAGTAATACGCTGGCTGTGGTAGAATGGTGGAGAACCTAATCAAGATATCACAGCTGACACGTAGCGAAACCTAGAACCTTGGAGATGAAATGGGGATCGATGGGTTGGAGACAAATATCGTGGAAACAGGTTCGTGATGGAGACGAATGCGATACAATGGCGAATAGTGGCAACAGAGGAAGATGTGCCAATGGCGGAATACAATGAGAAAATTCGATGGAAATTGTAAAAGTAGTAAGATTACATCGTGGGAGTGACGACGAACGTCAACCATGTACGTCACGAAGGGGCTCGGTTGGGTAAGAGTTACACACAAGACTCAATGCTTTTGAACCGTAACCTATGAACTCATGGGGCTTGAGCTCAAATACAAAAAATACCATCGCAGCAGGATCTCTATGTAAAGGTGTACGCGAAGGGAGGGCCAGCGCCACGCGAGGGAGAGGCAGTCTAAAGTTGATCAGGGCAATCAGCGGGAAGAAGCGCATACGTTACGTTGGCAATAGTACTGACGATCTGTGATATAACGGAGTGTGACTGCAGAATGCTTTACGTACGTCTGACCGTATCTAAATCCATAAATTTGGTCTGTCGCGACCGAAAGGAGGCGGAGGGGAAACGAATTGTAAATCGCAGAAGAAAGACGCTGCAATCGTAAAAGAAGACGAGCCACCGAGACCAAGCGCTCCGCCCGACACGACATGCGTTCTGAAATTACATCTTTTTCTTATTTTTGTCTCCGAGCCGTCCAGGCAATGTGTTATTGTTGCACAATCTGTTCCCGAAGACACTTGTGCTGAGGGCAGAGTTCACCACTCTCAACGCACGCTATTTTTGGAAGTTCTATTGCAGATTAGAAACGGTGACCTTTGCGTAGAATAGACGGGAAGATTTATTGAAGTATTACATCATTCAAGCGAAAGATAAGAATTCATTTCGAGCGGCCAGCTGGGTACAATTCTCCAGAAAATGCATTTGAAATGCCAGTATATTCCATATTACTAATATTGGTGATTAGTTTTTATGAATGTCTTGTGACATATTTATTGGATTCGATACATTATCATAACAAATATTTTATCTCACAACTGACTTGTGTCCCTGGAGATATTCGAGTTACGAGATTAACTGCCTTCATAACAAGTATTATATATTAGTTATTCTTCTATTTGAAAACATTATTATTATTATTATTATTATTATTATTATTATTATTATTACTCCTCTGGTCTCCTGGTCTGACCAAATCTCGTTTCCCATTGTTTCGAGCGGATGGAAGTGTACGACGGGTACGGTGACAACCTCATGAATCCATGGACCCTGCATGTTAACAGGGGACTGTTCACGCTGGTGGACACTGTGATGCTATGGGGGCGTATGCAGTTGGAGTGATATGGGACCCCCGATATGTCTAGATACAACTCAGAGGTGACCCGTGCGTGAACATGCTGTCTGATCACCCGCATCCACCTCTTCAGAGTACAATGCCTTGCTAACGTTTCCTGGTTTTCTAAATAATATCAAAACACGTTGGCGAGTATTTAGGGGTCTTATATTTCTTGAAAAAGTATTCTGAAAAGATTGAGGCGTGGAATGGCAAGAGAATCCTAAAGAATATACTTCGATCTTAATCACAAGTAGGTTTAGGCAATCTCTTTTTTAGACTGAGTGGTGCCGAACAAGAACCAATTTATTACCAGCGGAATATATCCGTTTCGTAGGATTCGCTCGCCATTGTAGAAATTACAGTCGTTGATCCATTTATGCATAACAGTCATTTGCGGGCTACCACTTTCAGAGAATAAAAGAACAGAACCACAATTTCTACGGAATGGCGGAAGCGCGATGATCACTATCGTTTTCCTTTCCTGGAATTGAGTTGTTAAGGACTAAAAATACTCTTATCTGCCCCCTGTTGTCTACTTCCGCGACGAAAAATGTTGTTATTGGGTCTAACGTTACAATGACAAGAAATAAAGCCATTTCGTAGAAATCTCATCTGAATGCACTCGGCAAAGACATTTGTCTGAATGAAAGAAGATACAAGAATAGTACCTATTACTCTCCTGTAGCTGTAGGCAACTAAAGGCTTACAAAATAATCGTTGAACGAACTATCGTTTCCACTTCGAAGGAGTGTTTGAAATAAGGAAAACAACAAAACGTCGCAAAATACCATGTATAAACTCAGGAATATTGCTTCCAATTTGTCTGTAGGGAAATATAAATACAACTTCAAACTCGTCTCCGAAATACGTCTCCTCGTATACGGCGTTATCAACGCACGTCTCCTAATCATAGCAAACAGTTTCTTTGGATTTTTTGGCCGATACAGATTCTTTGATTCCTTCCCCCTTGACTTCGGCGACGCGACGCCACGCTCCGATTGCTTTGCGCGCGTACGCACCCAGCTGGCGCAGCTCATACTGCACACGCCGCCCCGACCCACTTCACTTCGGGGAACACTTCCCGCGCCGACGAACCGGTCTGAACGCGTTTGCTCTCGATCTGGTCCACCGAAAAAGATCGTTTCGCTTTTACGTTCGCGAGCGGGAGCTGGTCGCCGCCGCCGTTTCCATTGTGCGGCGCGCATGGCGCGTGCCCGCCAAACCGCATACCGGCGCCGGCGAACCGGGGTACCGGCGTTCAGGGCCAATCACGAGCGTCTGTGCTTACGTTCATTTTCGGACACAACTGCGACGAACGAAAACCGTCGGGTTTCTTCGGGATACGTATTCGTAATTAGTCTGTATCCTGATCCTATAAGTACGCGAAACCTCGCTCCAAGTAAGGAACAAGCAGCGATGCCTCCAGATGATCGCGAACCCTTCGTCCGCACAAAGGAGAACAATACGCCCGAGCGAGGGAAAAAGGGGAGTGCAGTTGGACGGCATCCGAGCTAACACCCTGTACATCGTCGGTGTTCGGATCCATTACCATTGTCCCGGCATTTGTTCAACTAAAACGAATAGGGAACTTACTATAGTGAAAATATAGGTTGCCAAGAATCGATCTAAGAGTCACATTAAAATGCATTCAACTTTCAAAGGTACGAAAAATAATTAGTGCCGCATTTGCAAATGTCTCAAGAACAACTCCAGCGGCATTTTTAACTTTGTTGAATATTATTTAAGAGAAAGTGCGACAAAACTCGTCAAAGCATTGACTAAATAGAAGCATTACCAGTCGATTCCGTCACACCACAAACCGATAAATAATAATAATAATAATAATAATAATAATAATAATAATAATAATAATAATAATAATAATAAATCCAGGTTTGTCTGCTATTCGTTTGCTACCAACGTGGGCTGTGATATCTTTGTACACATACTTCTGAGGGGGCACACAAATTTACCTTTGACACACTTCCGCATCTCTTTCGTAACACATCAACAGGAAGAATCCAACAAAACATCCCGGTTTTGGTTTCGTAACGTCGCAAAAGGAACGTCGCAAAAGGCGCAGTTCGCCCCCCTCCCCACCCCACCCACGCGGGGCGCCGCGAACCGGCAATTCGGGGGAACGCGCGTCCCATTCGACGAGTCTAACGGCCCGCACAAGCGCGCCCGGGCTCGCATTGAGGTTCGCTCTCGCAGACTTCCTTCGAAATTGAATTACCTCGGTCGGCGCGTTCGGCGCAAGAGGGAACGCCTGCCGCTGCGCCCGCATAAACCATTAATAGCCTGAAACTCCTCCAGTCCCTGCGGTGGACGGTGCGGGAGACGCCGGGCCGCAGACCGCGAGCGATTTGTTCCGCGGCCGAGGAAGCAGGGGTGGGGCGGGGCGGCAAGAACAGAGGCGGCCGTGGGGCGAGTTGGGAAGAGGCGGGAGAGGTCGGAGGAGACAGGGTTGGAAAACGGCGGTGACGTAAGCGATGTGTGACGGAAGTAAGCGGAGGGGTGAGGAAGTGTTGGCGGAGGCCGGAGGCGATAGAAAGGACGGAGCGGCACTGGAACGAGGGGCTTAGGGACAGGCGGGGGGGGGGGTTAGCGGAAGGGTGGAGTGAGCTGCGAGTGAAAGGGGAGACGACAGAGGCGGCGGGGTCAGGGATGGCGAGAGCGGAAGCGGGGAAGGTAGGGGAGGCGACAGCGGGCAGCGAAGGTCGGAGAGGTCGTGGGGGCGGGGCGGCGGTGGTGGTGCGGGGCGGGGACGGGAAGGTGGGGCCCAGGCGGGCGAAGCGAAGGCGGCAGCGGGAGCGGAAGCAGCAGGGTGGCGGCCCCGCGGTGGGACGGGGGCGGGGAGGCGGCCGGTTTGGCTGCGCGGCGCACGCCGCCCGCTTCTTCCCAGCGTCGCCCCCGCCGTACAATCGATCGGGGATTGCTGCACCTAAGGGGTTGCATGAGGTCGGAGTCAGTCCCCGCGTCCTGATACGAGCCCTACCCCATCGCAAGGACAGGCTTTTAGAATATTTGTACTTTGAATGAAAACCATGATGAAAAAACAATCTCAATTATGATAGTATTACTATGTTATGCAGGATTAACTTATATCGAGGAGTTTCGGAAAGCCATTCTCTAGAAGATTATACGAGCACTCTGGTTTTTCTCCAAATTCAAATTGCTTCAAATTACACGATTAATGTTCTCTTTTCTTGATACTTCACCATCTAGTAGCTACTCCGCCAAAGAATAATTCGTCGGTGAATTTCTGCCATGTTACAAAAGTAGAGTTTGATGATTAGTTGTTTGATTAATAATCGAATATCAAATAAAATTCAAAATTAACAAGTTTGAACAGTTCCACAGACCGAGATCTTCTGTAACTGGTCCAAAACGTGGGCTAAATTCAAGTTTAATTTTCTATTGTTACGATGAAATGGCATAGTTGAATCTGAAAGTATCCTGCTACCTAAATATCTATACCCATTCCTTTATATTTCTCAATAGCTATCTTAAGATTTAAGCGCTGGAAACTAAAAAAAATGATCCGCTCACAAAGTATATTTTTTGCTTCCCTTGTTTGTTTTTTCACGAGAGACGATTAATGCAGATCGCGCTCTACCATATTCTCTCATAATTGTCTTTTAATGCTGCAACCATTGTCACTTGTCACGCCGTTGAAACTCGTAGTAAATTATGATAACGCATAATTCATTAGACGTGGCATGGCAGGAAAGATAGGCATTGAGATGTGACGTGTACCTCTAGTGTATGTACGTATGTGTACATAAGTATGCATTTATGTGTACGTAAACGTACAAGGGTGACGTCCTTTTTACTGATTTACGTTGTTGCACCTGACATTGAACTTTTCTCCACATACCGTCTCGGGCCTATCTATACGATAACGTTCTTCAAGGAAGAACACAATATTAAATTATTTACACAAATAATGGGACCCACGCATTTGTAGAGATAATTTATTTGTCAGTTATATAGTACTTTCTTCAATACATCGAATCTACTCTTGTACAAATCTGCTCAGTGAAAAGAATGAGAATGGAGAGAACAAAACAATCCTTACTTCACGATCACACGAATTTAAATCAGATCTTATTTATGAAATGCGTTTTTATTTAGTTCCCAATGATTCAATGATCATTTAGAATTGTAATTTAGACCACCATGATTCAGCCTATAGTACGGTTGTTGAAAATCTGCGATTTAAATTTTTGCGCAATGTTTCCACACTGAATACTCCCAACATTCACAAGGGAAGGCAAGTGATGGATCATTCAATAATAATCGCTTTACTTGTATGAATTCAGTCTTATTATACATGAGCGTGACGTCGAAGGTATTGTATGTGCGCATTTGAGTGGCGGGAGGTGTTCGTAATTCGAAAGGTCATTGACAGAATATTCAATCGAAATGCAGTCTCTCGTAAGATGTTTCGGGTTGTCCTACGATCCAGCAGTCTCGTCTCAGAGCAGATGACGCAGGTAAAATGACTGGGTTGGGGACCTTCGTGGTTGAATCAAAACTCTTAGGGCGCTACTGGAGCAACAGGAAGTAAAGTATTTAAAACCCTTATAGAATATTACACTGATACTTGCAAACTAGTAGACGTGACAGGCATGGCCAGAGTGTGCCCAACACGGCCTCCTGTCGCGCTTTGTGCGTGCCTTAAGGACTCGTCGAATGGGACGTGGCGGTTCCCCGAATTGTCGATTCGCGGCGTCGCGTGGGGGGCGAACTGCGCCTTTTCGTGGAAAGATTAACCTTCAGATGAGTAGTCATGGTGTATTATAGAATTTACCAATGATCTTACATTACTCCTTGGTCATCCCCAAATAATTCCCTAAAATGATATGACAGAATTTAAGCAACCAAGTTTGAATACTTTAATTCTCTTACCAACTTCCCGTTTTGTTTGGGCAGGCACAAACAAACGTGAAACAAAAAAATATGTTCTATGTGTCTCGAACATTATGCCTGTTAAATACTAAACGTAACAGTAACTAACATAATTATATACCGTTTACTAAAAAAGAGCTGATAATTTCGGATAAGTCAATTAAATATCAGAAGCTGCCTTATTTATTCACGCTTCGTTTCATAGCTTATCGCAGGCTCTAGCATCGGAGCGATCTCGATGAACCAAATTCAATACGAGTGATGCATTCAATATAACAATTCAGGACCATCAAGCTGCAAAGATTAAATATACAACAGATTTGTGACTCGTCAAAACATACCATGATTTCAAAACAGGAAATTTTCCGAAACTCGACCGGTGGATTTAGTAATATGCTTCGCAAGAAGAAAAAGGGCAAATGATTGCTGTAATGGTGGCGGCACCACCCCGATCCGATCATGCATCTAGATACCTAACCAAATGTCTCCAAGACATTCGCGCCAGGCGCAGTGTCAAGCGTATGGCACACTCGAGCACCGCTTCTCACATGGCACGCATCGCATCGGCTTAGTTACTCCATTTTCGTGGCTGTTTGATGGTGTGTAGGTGCAGTTAGGGGTAAAAGATTTTTCTGTTTAAATTGTACGAAGGTGCACGGGACTAAAAATTGAAGATATTTGTATACATATGTAAACTGATTTCTTGATCACCACCCCTTAGTGCGTTGTCAATGGAGGTCGTTCGATTTGACAGACCGCCCCACTGGTCTCCAATGATTGGAGGATATCGACATTTGTCGCAGTTAATCACAACACACATCCGATTAACTTCATTACAACACGATTAACAACACTCCATTAACTCGAAGATAGATGCATCATCGCCACACAAGTATCGAAACTGTTGCCTCGCCAGGCGTCAAAACGCACATTTTGCTGGGTCGCACCTCGTCCTGCAGGCCTCGCAGAGATCCTCCTCGTCAGTACAGTACCCAGAACATTCTTTGAGGGCGAGCCCGGCGTGTAGCCAGAATTTTCTCTGGGGGCAAACTCGCTCTTCAACATCAGAACATACAACTAAACTAAAAGATAGTCTACCTTTTTGCGAAACCCTGTTACGGCATTTTAGACGTAATTATATCTGAACGAGATGTGAAATTATTTATTTCGAGTATTTTTTTTACACTGTGAGTGTAAAATTAGTTCACTTAACATTTACATTTGCAAAGGAATTAAGTGACGTTTCAGTTGTCAGAAAATTAAGATCTTGTTTTACAGGCTGTATTTAATTCTGGACTCGCTTTTCATTGTTCAACTTTGTATCTCAGCACCCATCACGTTTTCTGTTACAATCTTCCGCCAGAACATTTTTGTATTTATTAACTATCCATTTCTGAACATTACTCAATTTTCACATAGGAGCACGAATCCTCCTCACCCTATCGGTGTCGCAATGTCAAGACACAGCCATGGATACGAGGGGGAGGATGTTCCTCGCAAGGGCTTCAGCCGCCCACGTTACGTGCCTGCTCCTCCGACATCGGTTTAGCAATTTTATTTCCAAGCTGTGTACGCTGCCCCACGCCCACACAGGAGAGGTCGCAGAATGCTGGAAGAGAACGCAGGCGAGCGGGGGTGTTTTGAGGATACTCACATAGTCGTGGAACGCCTTCGCTTCGCTGGAGTGCTCGCACGTGTCCCTGCGTTCAGGGGCGGCGCAGTACAGGTCCCAGAACACACTGCAAGCAAACAAGAAACACACGTCAGCTCCAGAGCTCCGCACAATAGCCAGCCGCGCATCTACTATTAGAGTGGTGTCCAAAATTGTCACTGTCAGTGTCAATTTTTGCACGACAAACGCAAAACTTTGTCCCCACGGACAGATACAATTTGAGGCCACTCTACACACAGCTGTGGAAACGCTGGATGAGTGAATAAAGTTTCAAGTTGTCCAAACCATATACAATTTGTTTGGAAATATTGTATAAATCTATGGTCGCAAGGCAAAAGTTCTTAACTTTATACCTAAATATATTCACTGAAGAACGTTTACCTTGGGACCACAGAAATATTGAATTCAAGAGATCAATTAGAAAAAAAAAACGTATCGAGCGCAAAAGAAATATTCTAGAATCTCGTTAACTCTAACTTATATTTCTACTTATGTTTGATTTTCCTTCAAGTTCCTAAGACATTTGGAATGTCTACTTCCATCATCGATATGCGGAAATGGACGCTAACACGACGTTAACCTTTTCCCCCTAGATTCGAAAAATCGAAGATCTACTACGTGAAGTAGAGATAACTGCTTGTCCCAGACGACACGAAACACAAACTACAGTAGGACCGACTACACAGATTTTGTTTGAATCGTAACGAATATTTTTTTAAAAAAATATATATATATAAACATTCGTAACCGTTTCATTAATCCACTTAATCATTGGGTCTCTGTCAGAGTTCTAGTATCACCCCCCCCCCACCTTCCCTCTTCGTCCGCGTGCCAGTTCTCGCTCGCTCTGCCCCTTTTCTGCCCCGCGGCCTCCATCGCGGGTGGTGGTGGTGGTGGTGGTGGTGGTGGAGTGTCAGTCCCGTACGCGTTACGAGAAAACTCGGTCGTTTCCCCTCGACAACGCGCCGCTGCCCCGTAACGCGGAAGGAGAAAGCCGGCGCCCGGGCCGCAGCCACCGCTGCACCGCCGATGCGGCACACACCGCCAGAACGTCGGCGCACCACCGGGAGAGAAACTTCCAACGCCGCCAAATGAGTATTTTTGGCCAACGACCGGTTGCAAATCATCACGATGATGTTCCTTCAAACTTTATTAAATCGCTATCTACTATTCCGCTGCACAACTGCCCAATTCCATCCAATTAGAGACTATACTGACCATCAAAAACGAACATATTTCTTTTCATAATGATATAAATGACGTACCAGCTACCATTTGTTTTGAACGCGGCCACAAAGCGAAATATTCTTGTGACAAGTATTGTACTTCAGCATGTGAGTATCTGACTCCCCCCTCAATCACAATTTCTTCATCGTTTCCCTCGATCTGTGGAGTAAATACAAAGATGGATCCTTGGTTTACTTCTGGATCGTAAATATGGCTTCATTATCTGCAAGTTTTGTTTCTCTCTCAAAATACTAGTTGTACGAAGAGTAGGGTGGGAAGGGGGTGTTATTTTATCAGAAATAAATACTATAAAATGAAATCTGCAGTTCGTTTCACGATGCAAATAAGTTTTATTTTATTACTCGTGAGTGAAAATTTATAGTTTTTAAATGTTCCTTACTACGCTTTTTTGGTACAGCTCGTAGCTATCTGTATTCATAATTCAACTGAATCAGAATATTACGAGTTAGGGTAGAGATCTCAGAGCTAAAAAAAACAGCCCAGATTGCACATCTTCCCACATGTCTCGACACCTCTAGTTTTTTCAGTTTTTTGACGTTAAATAAATTATAATAAGTTAATCTGCATTCATCACGCAATTACAGTAAAAGGGCAGGGGATGTACTAGAGAGCAAGGAAACGTGATTAGATTGCAGTTCTCCTCCATACGATGTATACATGTTTTACTGTTGTTTTATACGATAAGTAAATAAAATGAACTAGGGGACATTCATTTAGTGCTCCGGTGATATCAAACTTCACTCACTTTATTACGGAAATTTGAGGTCGCGGAGGTAGACGTCTTCACTCAGCCGCCTCCTTAAACCCCCCCTCGCATTGACATTAGCGATGCGACATCGACAACAGAACATGGATGTTCAAAATTACAAATTAAATTCATCGATGTTAATAATACATCGACCAATACACCACCGATGTTTTAAACGTTATTTGAGTCGACCGCACATAATAACTGGGTATCACTGTCAATTGAGTTATGTCATATTTTAATATTTTCCAAAATTGTGACTACAGGAATTTTTCATCCAGAAACTAGACATCGAAGCTGCAGAAACATCAAGCGCAAAAAAAAAAAAGTCTCACAAACGATCGGCTTTAATACATCGTGTTTCTATAAAAACATCCATATCGATGTCTCATCTCTAAATGGCATCAGGGATGAGCTTTCGACCGCGACCTCTGGCCCTTTAGCCCTAGGGACCCCAGTAGGACGCTACCAACGACATGGAACTACCTGTTTTCAGGTTCATCAAATCAGAAGTGACACATAATCTTCGAGGTCGGCAAAAGTCTGTTCTCCATTTCCCACGCGGTGGAACGCATTTCTGACTCTTTATAGCTTGCGAATATCATTCGCATTTTGTTCCGATTTTGGTACATTGCCATTGATGCCATTGGACATTGTACATTGCCATGGAATGGTGACAATGGTCCCACATCTCTTTAACAAGCATGACGCCATTCGTTACTCTTTCCGAGTTCTTGATCCATGCTAAAATATTCTTCTATTCCGTGTTTCTTAGATCACCACTGGCGCGCCGGGAAAATACGACGAATATAAATACAATTCGAATATCTGTAAGAAAATTTTCGTAATTTTCGTAATTGATTTTACACTCGGGAAGTAATCATAACCCACACACGATGAAGTTTTCCCCCCGGCTATTGCACGACGCGTGGCATAAGCACTGAAATGACGAGACGTATATCCTTCTATGGCTATTCACAGCTTGCAAATATACTTTGTCTAGTGCACAGAAACCACTTTCTATATACTAAATAAAGTGTCCAAATCTATGATTTCCAGTTCAACAATTTAAAACATTATGAACACTACACGTATGAATTGATTTTTCCATTCGTAAAATATCAAGATAAACCTTTTAATAATTGGAAATCGCTCATTGTAGCCACCTGTTCAACAGACAACTATTTGGACGATTACGGGCTACAAATTGTTAAGACATGAATTGATCTCATCACGTTCGATATAATTGAGCAGAGAATGAGGGTAAGAACAAAAAAACGTCATCAGACCTGTATAAAAGAAGTTAAGAGCTCCTATCCAAAACTTGAAAAAGCATACAGGGTATTTTTGGTCATTTAACTGTCGCTAATGAAGCACTAAGCGTTGCTACTATCTCCGTACTTTACTTGCATGAGGACAGCCGGATGGTCATCATCACTTTCGTCGGCTCGCAATGACACGGATCAGATGAGAAACTATCATATTCGTTACGTTTCAATCGTAACAAAAACTTTTCTTACTTCTAAAATGTTGCTAGTATAATGCAATAATAACTTTTTAACTTCATACACCTACTACCTCAAATTTCAAAGGTAGTTGCCGTCAGTATATGGACAATCTTTTGAAAATTATCAATGCATCTGGGTCGAATGCAGATTAGATATAGCCGTGTAATAGATGCCTGGTCGATGTAAAAAAGTATCTTCAAAAAACTGCTCGTCCTCAAATACTATCTTTCTCAAACCCAAATGAAGCTTTGGTACATGCAAAGTAAAGAGCTTCAAGCGCGCATCTCTAGCGATTTCAAATTAGAAGTAACCCCTTCACAGCGTAATATTATAAAAATCGAATCTACTTTTAGTACAATTAACCTTAACGATACTTGATCTTGATCCGGTGTATCCTTCTTCAATACAGATGAACCAAGAATTCCGGCTTTCAGAGACTGTGGGCTGTCTCGCGTATGAACGTATACATTTTGGGCTATTTCCTTCGGAATTTCGGGCTGGACCGTAAGAGTCCAGCTTCTGAGTTTTCCGTCTACAATAGAGATTCTATCGGTTCCAGAAGATTTTCCCCCATGAGTACCAGGAGTAAGTGTAAGAATACCAAACCACACATTTTCTCCGTGATGAGCTGGAGCTGCATGTGTCATTGTTTTTCAGAAAAAGCCCTTCCAGAAATAACCTAGCTGATCTGTGGAAGAAAGAACCTTATTACCATTTTCCCTGTAGCCTATATTACTTCGGAGAAGGCGCTAATGAGTGTGGCCTCGGTCGATAGCACATTCATGCCACGGTGTTCAGGCTGACAGGAAGAGTGTGATCTGTGCAACATTTTGACAAGGCTCATCATTCTAACGCACTGTGTACTTTCGATTGATGGTTTTATCGTTCGTAACGATACTGGTGTTGATCATATGATACAGTGACGGACACCTTATTTTAAAGATGTTTTAAATAATCTCAACTGTGAATGCTTCGAAGAGCCATTTGAAATCAATATCGGAAAACTTTAACATCGTGGTTAGAAGTAAAAATATGAGATAAAATTTACAGAAAATTTAATAGATCTTCATAGTCCATATTACATCATGAATTTATATTAACAATTCCTACGTACAAGAGTTCCTGTCTATAATGTATGTATCTTGAGTTGAGTTATATTTCGTTGGTTTTTTTTTAAGTAAAACCTGTACGTGACTTTTTTTGAGGAGAAGTGTAATTTACGCACGATTTCTTGAGCTCCAGAATTTCTTCCCCACCTATTAACCATAAATAGTTGAATGATGAATAAAAGTAATCAATACATAGTCGTCAACATTTGAAAAACAGACTGTTTCGCTCCAAGTTACAGAAAACGTGTCTGCATCGGTTAACGGACCACATATTTAATTATTTTAGTGTCGCTAACTACTGGGGTTCTATAGTGATTTTTGCTCGCTGACTACACAGAATCTCAGAGTGATTCAAGTCAGAGGACGATCTATTAACAAACCCTGCGTACTGCAAACAAAACGGGAGACGAAACCTCACGGAACAGTCACAAGAAGAAGCGACGCTTTTCGTAAGAATCATAGAGCAGTATTTTACAGCCGTTTATGAACGGTTTCTGGAACTCTACTTTGACAGTTCTGTAAACACAATAAATCATTTCCGAAAAGAAATCACAAGTGATAAGAGCAATTGGCATTGGAAAAATTCTTTAATGTTTCACAAACTAAACAAAAAAATTCAAACACATGCATGTTCTATTATTACATAAACGTAAACGTAAGATTGTTTAATGTTGGGATCTTCAAACTCCCTAAAATCTACCTAATTCTTCCGCAAATCGACGACAGACTCGCCAACAATTTGGACAAACATCGTCTTGTAAGACTTCGATCGCAGAGCATCCGAGAGTAAATTTATCCACAAGCGGCTCTGGTGTGCTGCGCTGGCCCACTGCGTTGGAAGTCTGCAATCTGACGGGAAGCGACGGTTCCGCGCGGCAAACGCCCCCGGCGCGACGAGTGGGAACAGGGAGGGGAGGGGAGGG
>BOPP01000079.1:5392793-5422482 GCA_017312745.1 Gryllus bimaculatus | reverse complement strand
CCACCCAACAGCACCTCCCCCCCACGGAACTGTGTGAATCTATGGCCCTCAAAACCTAGTTACCCTCGTCACACCTCGCACGAATAATTTAATTCGGTAGGTGATGGGTGATGACTGTTGATTTAAATGATGATGAAGCAAAGGTGGAGTGATAGGCAGGGGAACAGGGGAGTACCCGCGAAAATCTACAGCAAATTCGTTTTGTCCACCACAAAAGTTTCACGTGGCTCGACCGCGAGGGCGAAGCAAGCTGTCGAGAGCTGAGCCACGATACGGACAACCACCACGATGCAAACCAGAGGAAAACCAGAGGCCCTACAGACTTCGTTCGTGACGAGTATTACTCACCGGTTGCGGCCACACACTACATTGTGTTTGTCCAGACGCATAACGTGTAAGGACACATTAGACGTTAGGTCCCCGTCGCCTCTTCGCCCTCCCTTCCCTACCCATCCACGTCGCGTCGAGACAGGAGGGAGCCGACGTCTGGAAAGACACTGCATGCCAATGCCAAACCCATGATCGCAATTCGAACTTCCTCCATTCTCAACGGTTAGTCTCAAGCCATTAATCCGGCCCTTCCGCCGAACGGCTTTATCCACTTTGAAATTCATACTGGGTGTTGAATTTTGATCAGTACAGTCACCGCAGGCTTCTTTTTCTTTTCTTTTACACACTGCATTGAACTGAATGGACTGGCATTCTTGCCCGCTCATGTAAAATTGCATTGTAGTTCGAGAAAATGAAGTACGGGTTTCATAAATGGAATAAATAACCAATCGTAACACACACTCAAAATTGTGTTAATGTGCTAACAGAGAATAGTTATTTTCCTGACAATACCGTGCTGTCGTAGAAATGTCAACAATACACTACTTTAAAATGACAATTGGAGTGTTCAACGTACAATGTCAATGAACCAACGCCAGTGCAAGGAGTATTGAAAATTTGGCTCGAGAATATTACGAACTCCATACACTGAGAATTTGCAAAATATGTTTCCTAGCATTCCACCTCTCCAGCATAAATAACAAGAGATTTGCCATTAAATTACGCCAATATAAAACATCTTAATCATTTCTTCATAATTTTGCCTTGGCAATTACGCACCCAATCGTGTCAGACAAAATTCGTCGAAAATTATATCGATATTGGTTCCAGCGAATACTTCGTCACCGACGGAAGCAGCGTTTACGGCTAGACGACCCAGAATCTTATCTCTCTCACTGTTCTCGAATACCGTGCAGACGTATTTCTTAGTAGGAGTCGAGTTTCCCGATAAATTGCGTAAATATAATTCCGAGAAAAATGATCAACTTCTGCTCCTCCGTAAGCGCGAGTTCTCTTGTATCGCTCTCACTCTTCGGACCGTTTAACTTGACTGATCGATTTCTTCGCAAAACACACAAAAGAAAGAAACGCAAATGTTACACAATAGGAAAGTTACACAATAGGATGTAGGAAGTGAAGAGATATTTATGTTTCCGTGGAACTAAGAAAAAGCCACAACACATCGCGCATTTCTTCTGTCTGATCCTCAACCGCCACCCTTATTCAACGTCAATGATTACGATGCGATATAGAGATATTAATGCTTCAATAAAACTATGATGCGAGTATCCCTTCAATCTATCATATGAAAATGTTTATATGATCATGATTAGCATACACATAGAGAACACTCGTAGTAGTTTCTTTCGCAGGACTATACCGAAAAATTTACGCAGCGGGGGGGGGGGCACAATATGCAAGGGTGAAATAGAGGTTGAAGCTTCTGTGTCAAAGACCGGTAGCGTTAGCGCGGTAACCCTCCTGGTCACTTCGTTATGCTTCCTGCCCCTGAAGCTCGTCTGCGTCCGACCTCAAAACACCACCAGCTAGTTTTTTATGACCAGGGGCCATGCTTTGACGTCTGTCACGTGGTACATAAGAAGACTATGCGCTATATGACACCGTGCAAATTCTGCTCATAGAATGTGTAACCATGGGTATGAAGCACAAATTCAGAAGATTTAAAAAAATATAAGATGACAGTGCGAGAAGAAACTTGTAAAAGCCTAGAGGGAGAGGGAAAGAATAGAAAGGAGAGGAAAAAACAAGAGTGAGGGAAAACAAAAAGAAATAAAGAGCGAGACGAGAGAAATACGGAGAAAGAAAAAAAAATCAGTTACGGGGAGGGGGGGGGGAGGACGAGAGCTTTGTTAACTAGACCATCGAAGATTGTAGGAAAGATAAAATTGTTTATAAGTACCCATAAGGACACACAGAATGTTTCAGTATATAAACATCGTACTCAATTATTAACTTCATGAAAACATTTTGATGCTCCCTACAAAGCATGACAGCCCAACTGTCAAAATCATGTCTTCGATGACAATGTTGAACGAAGTCTTGCAATGTAACAAATAGTTCATAACAATGATTCAGGGCAACCTCTTTGATACAGGGTTTCACAAATGAGAAAATTTGTAGATAACAAGCCTCAAAGACCATTGCATCAAAATACAGTAACGCAACTACGCCAATCAGCAAAGTCCGAGATGGTCTAGATGTTTTAGGAATTGGGTTTATTCACAATATCGTAAGTCATACGTCAAGAGTAAAAGAAAAGTGTATTCTGGCACAGTCTCCTTGTTCGTAAGTACTGCTTTTGGGGCATAAAATGTGAACTGAAAATAAGTGTCGGTGTAAATATTAAACTGAGGGCATAAAATTATTGGTAATAATTTTTGAACGGATTCATTAATGTAAACAAACATTCAGTCATAGTCCCGAAGTGTTAACTAAAATAATTAACCATTTTGCAAAAACTACTATAACGATTAGACCATTCTAGTTATCAAATAATTTTATAACATACTCTGTAATCAGTCCCGATAGATATCTACAGCTCTACCACTCAAAATGAAGAAATCCGCACATCGGCGGAGGGGAAAAAAGGAACAAAGGGTTTTCCAGCGGAGGGTAGTTTTACGAGTTCCACTGAGTGATGTGTCCGATTCAGGTAGGTTTCTGCGCGTTGTTATGCTAATGAAGCCAGTCGTCGAAATAAGAAGCTTCCTTTTGTTTACGTTACGAGGCTCGGAAGCCTCCCTGACGCGGCGTGACACGGCTGCCTTCACGGCTCTTCTTCCACAAACTGCGTTCCGCTCAATTAGGCTCTTTACGACACTGCCTCTGTTTTTCAGGACTCACGTGGGGTGGGGCGGTGGGGCTTTCGAATGAATCTGTCAGCGACATCCACGCCCCCCCCCCCTTCGTCGTCTTGAGGATCACTCCCCCCCCCCCAAGTCGCGAGGATAGGCCCTTGGCCTTAGGCAAAAAGGGACACTTGTTAGGACAATATAAAATATATTTTCGTAGGGTCAAATCAAATTACATAATCGCCCATAGGTTTTTAAAATCCTATATTTCCACACATATTTTAATTCGATCAAATTGTTTAAATTGTAATATTTTTTTTCAGAAATCACGGGATTTTGCCATTTGGAATCCCGACCCGGCTCCAAGACTAGTGTCATATCTTACGCACCAGTGCGATTCTGTACTATTAACATGCCCGTGAGGCTATCCGAGTAGTCGTCAGATTAATTATCACGGACATTTTCTATGAAACGATATTACCGATTGTGATGGCATAGTTCAATATTTCATCGAAATAATCACCTTTTAGCGACGATTGCTTCCCTTGGGATTGATATGGCTGGTTATTCAAAAAGACGCCGTACATCGGACGTCTAGGGAGTCCGCCCTGCGATTGTCCCAATAGTTCGACGTGCCCATCAGAAGTCTCGTTAGGTCATTAAACTTGGTTCAGCCAACAGTATGAGTTACTCAAGATAATTGGATAAACATCGACACAATTGCTTGAATTCAGGACCTCAATGCACGTTTGTACCAATGAAAGAAAGTGTAAAATAAAAATAGTGGCGACTGATGAACAACTACTTGTCTGATTACCCAATACGTGAAATGTTATTTCGTGTCGTGGAATCGAAAAAATATTATCATTGTTTATAAGCGATGGATATTAATGAAGACACTGCATGAAGACAACAATGATGGAAATTGGAAGAAATGGCGCTGAAGAAAGTGAATGGACAACGATTAAACAAATGATGGGAAATATGCAAGCTTGCCCCGAAATTTATTTTTTTGCGCATCACAAATTCCACACGGCACGGAGAGGAACGAAACCCCACGTTTCTTGGAATAAGCACTAGTAAGGTAAAAGGAGAGAGCACCGGCCGTTTCCGGACCACGAGAAAATAATATGCTTACATTTCAAAGAAATCTTGCGTACAGTTGTCCGTCCTCACGTGAAAGCGGGAGATGAAAAGAGTCTACGTCGTGCCCTTTCTTTGACTTCAATAGGAAGAGACTCTCAGAGGTGAATGGCATCAAAGGTTGAAAAAGAATATCTAACTAAAGAATACTACATACGGTATCAAATTAAGTTAAACATTATTTGCAACGCTTTTATATAAGCGAGACGCGGAGCGGGGGATGGGACGATGCAAGGCGAAGGAAGTGAGACGAAGCGAGGCTCGGCGAGATGGGGCGGAGCGAGCCGAAGTGGGATGAAGCGAGGCAGGGCGGGGCGAGGCGAGGCGGGGAGGAACGAGACGAGGCGGGTAGGAACGAGGCGGGGCGGGGAGGAACGAGGCGGGGCGGGATGATACACGTCTGCTGGTTCAATGGCGCTCGAAATAGGAGGATGATGCGACGGCGGCCGGGAGACACCCACACACGTCACGCCGCCCGTTTGCTGCTCCTCTGTGGCGAGAGAGCTGTGGTCGCAGCTCTCGCACGCTGCGATCGCCCGCAATGACAACGACGCCTCTGGGATCTCCCAGGCCGAGATTCACGCTTTTCTGTACGCAGGACGTGGGAATGTTAAATAAAGAAAATCATTACTAAAGGATATTGAGACTGCCATGACGCTATAATCATTGGATCTTTTAACATCATAAATAAATGCACGGTTCCGTATTCTTTGATCTAATGAAGCAACAATTTTTTTTGTTTCTTAACGGATGGCAGGTTGCAAGTGGTACGTCAATTGTCTCTTTTTGAACTGAGGCTCCGAGTATGACTTAGGACTGAAAAACAGGAACTCAGAGATGATCCTTCAGGATTTGCAATGAGTACAACCATGGGAATATTCTCTAATTCAGCTGTTGTATCGAGGATTACTCGTATACGAAACGGTGTCTTGGGGAAAGAAACGACAAGCAACAAAAATTATGCTTTGAGCAAACGATGTAAATCAAAATTGCAACTTACGATTTTTATATTTTGATTTCCTCCCAACCCCCTTTTAACAAAAAATAGTGAAAAACTAACAGAACTAGGAACTTACTCTGCAAACCTTGTTGTGACAAGGTTTGTGGGGACAACGAATAGATTTTTGCTATTCTAAAGAATAGCAAAAATACATCCGTTCAAACGCATGTTAATCAAGCTTTTAGAGGCAAATATTTACGGAATCTGCATCTGTGATACAAAATTACAGTGACTAATGAAACAGATTGAGTTTTGGAAAGTTGAGAACAAGGAGCAAACTTTAAACCACCTCGTCGAAAGCATAACATTCTCTTGTCATCAGCAGCCGTTGTATTTGTAAACAAACGTTTGAGTGATAAGGAACATGCTGAAAATTAATTTCGTCATTAAGAGGAATTGAAATATCCAACAAAAATTCAGTACTATTCCCGCGAAGGACAATGGTTCAGTCATTATTTTTCATGCACACATAAGCAATGAAATATATGGATGGTGATTATTGAAATACAAACAATAATAATCACGAAATATAAAGTCAATTGGTCAGTACAGTAATGTTAAAAATCAATTTATAAATAAAAGAGTAAATTGTGATGAGTATAAGAATTCAGTGTAAAATAATGCGAATACAAAACGCAGTTTAGGAAGGTCTATTGGATTTCTTACATGATGAAAGAAAAGAGACCATAATACCATTTTTCTCTTATGTAAAAGAATAAAAATTGAAGATGAAAGTAAAAGAAACATTTCTTTTCGAACATCTGATGTTAGTCCAGACCCCTAATCTGGAACATTTTTACAAAAGTCCTGAAGCAGCAACAAGAATTCCAACAAGAATTCCGAACTTTCACACATCAATCAAGTAGTATCTAAATGGTAAAAGAAGAATAAACTCCTATCTCTGATGACTCACAGGCCCAAACAAGGAATACGATAACAATAAGTTACGAAACGCATGATAAAATATTCGGATGTCCCGTGGAATGAAATAGATCAAATGATGGCGACAAGCTTGCCTGGAGTAAACCAGTACGTTCTGGTTTGAATGCCTTATTTCAACGTTCCTAAAATGTGTTTAAAGCAGTTGCTCTCAGAATCCTTCACAAAACAACAAACTTCTCTCTAGAAATTATTGATAAAAACTCACTCAACAAAGAAATTCGTATTATCTTAATATCAGAATACTTCACAAAAGTTATGAAATATCCATACTTTAACATTTCCAGTAACAATATACACAAAATGAAACGGTAACTCTCGAAAAACGTATACGATAAAAATTACTGCACCTATCATTATTTGACAGATTTTTATTTTAAAATTCCACAATTTCAAGATATTTATTTGTGGACAATTTAATTACTAAGGCATTTCACGCGAGACTAGGTAAATTTTTATTTCTTTGTCCGTTTTTGAAACCCTACAGCAAATTTCTATAAGATTTTCGCATCCTTAAACACTGCTCAAATTGCAAATCCTTTTACGTAATAAAATCTTATTTTTGACATAAATAAGAATAGTAACGGGCATCTGTTCAATTCTGTCCAGAAATTGTATTTGGTTACAAGTATTATAACTTCTAGGCTGTCCGGGTGACTCCGCGTCGTTAGCAGATAGGCCAAAGTAATATATCCGCCCTTGTTAAAAATGACTACAAATTAAGGAAGGAAATAGTTTTTTTCTCCCTCTGAAAACTACGCATAATCACTCAATACAACCGATATATTAACAATTTTGAAAATTTGTCTCGTATCTTCGTTAGCAGAACTAGTGAATCCAGAGTGGAGGGGCACTTGGAATGCGAAACGGACGATACAGCACAGGCAACCTCCGCGGTCGGCTTGGCCATTGTTGCCAACGTTCCGTGTTTACCGGTTAGGACCCAGGAGACCGTGACGGCCACGTGGGCTGCGGTTCCCCGGTGGGCCAGCGCCAACCCACGCCCCGAAGCCGCCGCCTGCGAAGCGCTAACTGCCTCCGAATATCGGAAAAACGTCTCCCAACTTTTCGCCACCTTGAACTTGCCTAGTCCTCTCTCCGAACAGTCCGCCAACGTAGCGAGGCGAAACAAAAGAAGTCCACAGCGGACAGACCGGGACGCTCGTCTCGTCTCCCCTAGCACTCTCCCCCTCCCCCACTATTGTAAGAGAGGGGAAATTGGAAGAATGATAACGCTTGCTCCATAGGCGTTCGAAAAAAACATGTATCTAGGGTGACCATCTTTTTAAAATAAAAAATCTTTCTCCGAAGTTGAATTAATGGTCTCTTGTAAACGTTAAGGAACTGGAATGCAGCGAGGATCAGCAGCAATGTCTTGGGTTCAAGGGCATTTTTTTGCTGTTCTGTATACTCCTCTTAATAATCATTTAGATTGCAACGTCTGCATTACAATTCAGAATTCAACAAAGGAGCGAACAATTTTTATACAACCACAAGAACTTTAAGATGGGTTGTAGTTTCAACTTTTGTCATTATTTGTTGCACTCGCTTAGAATTAAACAAAACTACGTTATAATTATTTATAATTAAACTAATGTAGTAATTATCTGGAGAATTAAACTAGAGTAAAAGATCGTTGCACAGCTTCAAAAAGTGCAATAATACAATAGCGTTGAGAATAATATTTTCGGGTATCGGATATAAATCGGAGCCCGAAAAATCTCTCATTACCCGAAGAAAGACACCGGTTAAAAGCTGGAGATGGTCATCCTAAACATGTGCGTTTTTTCTTGTCGGAAAGAAATTCCATGTTCCTTATTTATTGCAAATACATTTATTTTTGATCGAAAAAAACAGTGCTGGATTTTAAGTAGTTTTTAAAAAAATATAAGAATTCCCAAATTTACACATGATATTCGTGATATTTGAGGTCGGGTTTTAGGAAGATTGTATGGCTAATATTTTTCATTTAAGCACAAAAATCTTACATAGGATTAGATAAAACTGGCAGTCGGAAAATAATATTTTTTTTTTTTACAATAGATGGAAGGTTTCTCTCTCCACTCCCTATATTGAAGTACAAAATTCGCGGGACAAATCATAAGTTGAAAACCCACATACGTGCTTGAAGGAAATAATGGTGGGTAACATATTTACATTTGTTGATCAATTATTATCGTTCGATGCTGGAGTTTTACTCTGACATTATTTTCTTCCGATGTTCTCTCAGGACGTTGAGTCTCTGAAGTTTGTCCAGCATTTATGTTCGTTCACATTCTTGGAGCAACATATCAAACTCTTTACTCGATAATTCATTTCAAATTAATATGATGGGAATTATCAATCCCTTTTACACATTCACTATGCACACCACCGAAAATTTACACAATAAAAGGATATCAATTCCAATATTGGTGATAATATAATTATCACTGCCGAAAATATTATAACTGTAACTTGACCACTTCAAAACGCATCCCAGTTAATACGTTTCGATCTTTGGAGTAGCACGTTTTGATCTGTTGCTCATTTACGTAGTCTCAAACTTGGTTTCACACACAAGAAACAAAGAAAAAAGAAACTAAACGTTTCAAAATACACCACTGAATTAAAAATAAAACCTTAGGGGCATTACTAGTTTACTTACAACCTCCTGGGAGTCTCTCGTGTTTCATCCCCCAAGTGAGATTGTGCTTTGTTTTCTCGGCCTATTCAGACCAAGTCCCAGTTGACAGCAGACGGAGTGTCTGGTCTACTACCATAATAAAAGTAATTAATTAACGGTACTTACCACCACCAGGAATGTAGAAACCCTGGAGGTTCTCCTAATGTGATATTTTTCTCCCATCGTATCTGGAATAGAATGTGGCAAATTAAAACCAATTGTATAATACTTCAAAATGACGTAGAAGGGAAAGGAAAGTAAACATTATGATAGGTCCAAAGGATTACTATTCAACTGCTAGTGTATAGACAAGGGAGAAGTGTAAATTAAAATTAGAAGGTTCATTTATTTATATCGGGAACTATTTGCAATTTTAATATTATGGACTACTTGGAAAACATTTAAAGGACAATAAACATCGCAATGGTTGCTACAACGATGGGGTTGTTTAGGATGAGAGAAGCGGCGGCGGGGGTGGTGGTGATGATGGTTGTGGTGGTGGCGGTGATAGCAGCGGTGGCGGTGCAGTTTCCGGAGGGAGGGGGAGAGGGGCTCTGCCAACCAAAGCTCCCAGAACACTGGCTGCGTATTGATTTTTGCACGCGCCGCGCTTCCCCCGACCCTTCCCATCTGCCCTCCCCCATTTCGCTGGAGCCGCACGTTCCCAACATAATCACATCTCCCAAAGCGGCGGCGAAAAACCTGAACTTTTAAAACGGAACTATGTCCCTAACATCTAAATTCGTATTCTACCACATTTATAAATAAAAATATCCAAAATATTGAGATCAGAATATTCTGTTCTAAAAAAATGTACACACAAAATGCATACGAATTCAAACTACACCTTTATTATCCCGCAAAATAAGAAGTATGTTTTCTTGAAATAGAGGGTTTCGCAAGTGTAATTTACGTATTATTCACTAGCAAGAAATATCGCAATTATTTAAAAAATAATGATACAGAAATATATATACTCACCTCTGATAAAAATGTCTGTGCGGCTTTCTGAGCACCTACGTGGAGTAAATACTCATACACGTATAATGCTAACCTAAAATGAAACAACAGTTGCATGAGTAACACCACAATACGTCATGTGCAATCTGTGTAAACAATGCATGACATTCAAAAAAATACCCTGTACACTAATCCCGCCGTTTCAAATGCGCGCATTACAACTCAATGGCGTGCGCGCGCGCGGGAATCGAACCGAGCGCGCGCAGTTCAACACAACACTTCACAGTAGGCACGCTGTCCGCAGCACTGTCAGCTGACACCTCACCGAAAGTAACCTGCATGGAAATGCATGAAGTCGCTCGTTGCATGACGTGATAACAACGGTTCTAATACGTTTATCCACTGTAAACACACCGGCGCACTAGCACGTGTTGCAGGAGGCCACGCCAAGCTGCACCGCCCACACCTCCGTTGAGGCGACGACACAACATCAGGAGACAACGGCGACGCGTTCACCGATCACCAGGAGGCATCTCACGAGACATACAAAATGCAGTCCACTTTGATCGAGGCGATGCAAACAAACCGACTTATATGGGTGAGAACGGCCGTCGGAAAACGAAAGAAAAAGCTTCACAAACGGAAGATGCTCAAAAAAATACGAAAAACGCGAGCAAGGGAGGAAACGTTGAAGGAGAGAACAAGAGCACAACAAAAGATGCTGCCACTACGACCGATCACAGGTAAACACTCGCATGATATCACGTGTAGTACACTGCTAACCGCACTACTTGTGAACTGTAAACAACACGCACCGCAACCATGTTGCGAGACCGCGTGCGCGCACCACGCGGTATACACACGTCAGAATTTTTACTTCACTGTGACATCCCAAAAAAAGTGTCAGTCACGTATTATCACTCGATTCACTACACTTCACAGATAAAAACAAGCAGTACACAGGAACACTTCGCCGGCAAATAAATGAACATAACCAAATCACTTCATAAAAAATATACTTTCATATTGCGACGATTCTGCATGTGATACTTACTTTTCACGTGCCTGAGCATCCGAAGGGACGGTCGAACCTTTCCCCTTCGCGTACATATTGTAGACTTCAACTGTCACGCACCTGTCAGACAACCAAGGCCGCCAGTGACCCCGTGACCATGGCAACGTCAAGAGACGTGTCACGCGCGGCCTGGTGATTGGCTCTGCTGCTCATTTGGCAGTAGGGAGCCTCACTACTAGTTTGCGTAAGCAGAGGAGGATGGAGGCTGCCTCCCATTGGCCGAGCCATTAGATGGCTGTTCCGCCGAGCATGCGCTCCCCTCGCTGTCGCCCAATAGTATTGCGAGAAACACAAAATTGTATTTCCACAAATTAACAATAAAATAAAACAATCTAAAGTTTCAAAGAGATATATTTTGGTTTAAAATAATTATTGACATGTTTTTATTCAAGTTTTACTTTAAATAATGGTTTGTGTTGATTCCTGGGCTTATTTAGGCGTACGTACGCTGCCTGGAACAGCAAAATGGATATCTCGAGGCTCCTCACTTGGGTTTCTCCCACTTGTGAAAGTCAATATTATTTATTTTTTTCCTGTAAACAAACGATCGAGTATTACTTCTTTATTAAGATATTTTCTATGTAAAGTAATTTTTATAAAATAGTGTATATTGTCATCAAATATCCTTTTATCTGCTATTGTTTCTACTGAAATGTTTTTATACGTCCATTCTGGGATGGACTATAGGATGGTCTATAGATTGAGAAACAAACACAACACAATATTTTTTGTAAACAGTTCATAGAGTGAATATACTATTCACAATAAAAGTTATTCTTTTTTGTATTGTATGTTAATCAATTTATATTGCATTTAAGGGATATCTAGCTTGCTGAAGTGCTTATTCTGAACCAAAATACGGTGGAATATATCGATGTTGTAGAATGTAGATTAAACATCCCCCGCTCTATCCCCTCCCATCCACAGCTTTCCTTTGCAGTGTTGCCAAACGTGTATCTGTATCACATCAGTCCATCGAACCAAAGTTCGACCAATTACGAGCGCTCAAATGGAATGTAAAATTCGTATTGTTGGAAATAAAGGATGAGTTTCGCAAAAAAACATGGTCTTAATATTACGTGTTTTATCTTTAATTTCTGAAGGAATACAACTCATAAATTCTTAATTCTAAGGAATTCTCATAATTATTCTGGTAATGTATGTTAATATGGAAATATTAGACATTTGATAGAAAAAATAAAGTGTGTTTCAAGTAATAAAAAAGAAACTAAATACATTTTTTACAAATACAATTTTTTAATTCTTAATTTATATTATCAATTTCTCAATTTATAATGAAAAGAAAAATACAGTACGTAGTCATAATAATTAAATTTGTATCAAAATAAAATGTGCCGTAATTAAATTAATTACGTTAGGTTAGATTACTTAATAATATTCATAACATAATAATTACTTAATCATAAAAATATTTGAAAAGTAAACAAAACCCATTGTTCTCCGTAACAATACAAAATAATGGTTTTCTAGGGAATATAAGTATATTTCTCCACTCACAATACAAATTTATAGGAATTATAATCGACATACACATATATTTAAAAAAACAACCTTCTCCGAACCTACTCCAGACGCCGCTCACTATGTTCCTCCATTTCAGAAGCAGTGGCGTCCGCGCCGCCAAACGCGCAATGATGCTGAAGAATGGAACTCTCTCTTACGAGGAATTTTGTTTTTTCAGCAAGTTGTTCGCGAGTGTGGCTTTGAAGAACAACGATACCTGGATAATTCATGGCTCGAAGGTAAAGTATGCTTTTCCACTTTTGTTTAGAAATGTGATCAGGAGCAGAAGCAGTGGTTCTCGTGCCCGTTTGCACGGCTGCATCGTGGCGACGGTGGCGGCGATAAACGAAACGATGGATCTATACGGTTGTGTTACAAGTCCCCGCCACTGCCACGAGGCAGCGCTGCTGTGTACGATAGCGCTCGGGCATGTTTGCACGTGGTTCAGCGGGAGCGCTGTCGTCGCAACGACGACAATTCGAATTTCCCGCAGCGAGTGGGCTTCGGTGAACGCGGCGTTCAGAGGTCCTGACAATTTCCTATTTCGCTTTGGGTTAAATATTAAAACATTCTTCAAAAAACATATAAACGAAATATTAGAAACCTATACCTACGGATTTCTGAAAATTGTAATATGTGACAAATGACTTATCAGTAAATTAATGCAACAGGGATTTTTATGCTTATGTCAATGGATGTTTTGAAATTCCCTTAAATATTCATTCGTCATAATATGTTGGCCTACAATTTATTAACATTAAGTAAAAGTTTATTAGAACAAGTTTCAATGACCCCTAAAAATTAACAGTTATCTGAATTGTGTCCGACATTTTTTCTGGAAAAACTACTTTCTGTAGAGGAGATAACTTTCCCTCGCCTCTTCCAGCTTATTTGTAAATGAAAAACATTGGTATTGGAGTTTTCTTCAAAACATATCGTGTACACATGGTTTCTTTGTTACACTTATCTATAAGTACTGAAAATTTGAATCGAAATTTTTATTTAATATACTTCATTTATTTCATGTGCGATTTTTTAATTACACGAAAAGGATTAAATATATCTGATCCTTTAAAAGAATCAGAATTTTAAAACGACATGGTTTCAACATTTCAAAAAACTCAGTGACGTCGTTTCAATATCTATTTTACTCTTATATTATGGGTTATAGATGGAATGGCATTCTTTGTTATGATTGCATCACTTCTTTCAGGATGTATTTGCAACGAATATTACATTCTCATACAAGAAGACTTGAAAAACAAGTTTTAGGGCAATGACTACCACATTCACTATGCATTTTATGATAAAAAGTAGCAAATTCGTTTTACATTTTGTGTAATACAACTCGTAAAGCACTTCGGTGCTGTTCTTGAATTTAAAACATTTCTTTAAAACGTTTACGACTTCACTGACTTGTAAAATGAAGGTAATGATACGTCAAGTTTGGCTTTTCTAATTCTTATACATTCTCGTGGCTTGCATGAATCGCGTAATATTTGCTGAGAAAAGACTTAGTGTCAGGTGTTTGAAATAGTGTGAGTGAGTATGGTTTTTAAGTTTGTTACCTAATTTCAAATTTTTAAACTGATAAAATTGGTTTTAATTTTTTCCCCACTATCATCGTCATTGATTACAAATCCGAAATAAATGTATCTTATAGAATGTTATGAGACACATTCTTGGGGGAAACCCTGATACAGTAATCCAATGTTATCACGTCGAAAATCGAATTCAATTTTTTTCCCTATTTGAATTTGGTGTCGATATTGGTTGACAACAATACCGTGAAAATGAACTAATTTTCCTCGTATCTACAATTTTTTCAACCTGAAATATGCAATAGAAGCTGAGAAAACAATAAAACATGAAAAACACGTTTCTCGTACCTCTGCAACAGATTGCCCTAGTGAGTTTATATATATATATATATATATATATATATATATATATATAAAATCTACATTTTGATTCTCTTTGACATCACGATTATCGTTTTGGTTTGGGGGCACTTTTCACCATCTTATTCGGCTATGCCCTTTCGAGTACTGCTCGGGCATTCGCTTGATATTGATCGGACAAACTACGGAAAACTACCGATCAAAGCAGGTGGGTTATAGAATTCTCTTCCAGCGGCTGAATTCGACCATGCTAACTAGATAGTGTAAATCCTGAGGAATCGAACCCAAGGACCTGCCTGTCAAAGACATTGCAGTGACATCTGTTGATGCCCTGACGTAAGCACAGTGGCTCCTATCCTAAGCTACAGTGGCTGGTCCTTGCGGTATGCAAGGTTCCTGCCTACCCTGCTGAATATGAACTCGTTTAATACATTTGATACTAATTTAAAAAAAATAAAATAAACGTCGCTTCCAGGCGCTGTTTCGCTTTGCATCGTATTCTGAGTAAAGGCCCTGTAGTGAGCGCAGAACTGTAGCACGCTGTACTCGTATTCATGCCAGACGCATGTGCGTTGTTCGTAGGCCAGCGAATTCTCTTTCTGCCTGCCCGTACGGAAGACTCCGATTTTTACTCACATGCAAGCTGCGAAGCGCGTGTGTTTACTGTTCGAACAACAACCGGAGAAAGTGATTATTATTTAAGAAGTACTTATGTTTTTCATTCATGTTTTCCATTTCATGTTATTAAATTAGTAAGCTGCGGATTTATGTTACATATTTTTTTAAATATTTAAATCTAATTTTACGTTAATATTATGACAGATACAATGAATGAACGGCTTCGTTCCCCGTTTCCTCGTCTAAACGATATTTAAAACAAATTTTGGACAATGGTCGACCTAGCTGTCAGACCTATCTGTCGCTGTTCAGTAATCTATTTTACCTACCCTGGACATTTGTTCACGAACTGTCACTGCTAAGCCGGTGAGCACTTTCAGTATAACACATTATAATTATGGTAATAATTGGTTCAATAACATTAAGACTACATGAACAATTTGATGGTGTACACAAATAACGTTTGTCATCCTTCATTAGCAAACTGGAGGTGCTGCATTGACATATACTCTCTTGCATAATTGAAAATAGTTACGTAATATTAAAATATTGTAATTAATGCCATGCTAAAAACTCAGTTATAGCTTGAAAAAGTTTAATTCAAACGAATCTCCTTTCGTGCTTATCTGCATTTATTTCCATTGTCAGAAAGAGTAGTGATTTCTTTTAGAAATGAAACGAATATGAATAAACTAAATGTTACAGTATTTACAGAACATAATACAGAAAAGCAAGAATAATTTGACACAACCTTGATTACATTTGAAAAGAGCTTTTAATTCTTTAATACCATAATCAGCGATTAAAACTTCTTAAAGGATAGAAAGGTGTTTGTTAGTTCTAAGTTAAAATGTATTATCTTCCTTCAATATATTTCCTTTCATAAGAATATTATCTACATCATATCAATATTATCATTATCACATTCATCACGACCGACAACAATGCGTTGAATTTGAAGAATTTGGAATCCTCTTTGTTGCTATTTTCCGAAATGGCAACACATGAAACGAAGCGCTCGATATTCGAATTTACAATTCCGGAATTTTTTTTTGCAATTTTGGGAAATGCAGAGTGCGCCCAAAATAGGGCCATCACCACTATCTTTAGTTTTTTGCTATATAAGAAAATAAAAATGAAAGACAAAATGTGAAGCCGTTTCTGAGAAAATTGTTTAAAATGGTTTTAAAACGCTTATTTTTCATTTAAAATTACGCCAAAAAAATACTCATATTTTCGAAATATTGAACGTGACATTTTTTTGAAGAACTATTTTTGATGAACACATTTCATTAAGAAAAAAAAATATCTTCACAATTGTAGATGTGGGAAGACGCCGAAAAAGTTTCGAAGTTCTGCAGTTTTCGAAAAATCGGTGTTTTCAACGAAAATGAAACCTCTACCATTCTCTCAAACATCCTTCACACTCTCCAACAACAAAATTTAATAAATACCGATGGAGCAATTTTTTTGAAAATTTTGAAAATGTCCCGGGGGCTTCATGTAAGCCCCCCCCCCCCAATCGGCCAGATTAATTGTGAAATACCAATTTTGGAGAAAATCTGCTGAACGGTTTAACCACTAGTGTTGTTCAAGGACAGACAGGATGACGTGTTCATAATATTATTTTCTCATGCATGATCATCTTTGACTCTCTACTTTCTCACTCTTAAGAAGGTTCTTCTTAAGAGGGTTCTTCTTAAGAAGAGAAAGTTATGTAACGCCTCGAGAAAAAACGGCCGAAAAACTCTTATTGCCCTGGTAAAGAAAAAGTTGATGAATTCAATTTTTCGGTATCGAGGTCCTATAAAATGAATTCTGGCTACACCACGTGTTAAAGTATTCTCCCCCTCCTAAATTTCGCTTGTGGATTTATCAACGTCTTCTTTACCATGGCAATAAGAGTTTTTTCTGCCGAAAATTCGCCGTTTCTTCTCGTAGCGTTACATAACTTTCTCTTCTTAAGAGCGAGAAAGTAGAGAGTCAAAGATGAACATGCATGGGAAAATAATATTATGAAGTTGCTTTCGAAATCGCGAGTAGATGTAAGAATTCTCCGCGTGCCTGCTTTTCATTTCTGAAGAGAATAAATATAAGCGATAAGCATATAAGCTTGCTAGCACAGTATTTTCTTCACAATTTTAATTACTTGCAAATGACTAAATTTTAATCAAAGAATTATGCATGAAAATAACATTTTTAAAAGGAAGACATAAAGTGTATTTTCATGCAACCTACGAGAGTAAATCAATAAGTAGCTGCATTCAATGATTACCACAACACAAAAAAATTTACACGAGACCATTTTGCGTCATTGGCACCATATTTTTCTACGTACTTGGTCCATCAAAGCATCAGCTTTCCGATACCCTCACAAAATGGATTTTTGATTGAGCAACAGTCCATGTTTGCTCACCTGTTGGTCGGAGGTATATCGTCAAATACAGGGTGCATTGACTATTTATTGCATTTTCATTCAAATCTGCGGAGAATCTCGATAATGGATTTTCTTGCAAAACCCCACAGCTGGATTTCGAAGCTTTATACTGGTCGAATTGTTGCTTTGAAGAGGAGTACTTTGTTTAGAAGAGTCAAATGTGAACGGCGATTGATTATTAACCATGCAATTAGAAGATATTTTAATTTTGTTTCTTTCTTTTCTGGTGTAATGTTGTTTCCATGTTGTTTTAACATTAGACGTTGGTCAAGGTGGAATACCAAATATTATACTGATGTTCCTCGCAGAAGGTTGTTTCTTGCAAAGCGAAAAGTAATGTTTCGATTTTGGGGAAATTGCTTGTCTGCACCGTTAACCACTGCTGCAGAAAGTCTAAATGTTTTATAGAGTTGTTTATGATTGGTTTGCGTCGATTGGTTAGATTCAACATTTTGTCTGACTGTACAGAAACACCACTATGTAACGTGTTATTCATATCATGTGTCAGTTGTTGAACAAGAAGTGTCTGTGTCAACTATCCGAAATGTTTTGTTATGTATCTGTATGCGACAATGATCAAGCGTTTATTCCGGGTGTTCCATTTAAAATTGGTTTTGGGAATATCCCGAAAAGGTCGCATCGAATAAAGAAAAGTGGGTAGTGAAAGCTAATCTTATCGACAGGGGCCATCTAACGATATCAAACTCGATCCTACGCTCTTTCCCAGGGGGTGGGGAAAATAAAAAAAGTTAAATGAACACCCCCATTTTTTATTGCAGATTCGGATTTTTCGTAAAATTAAGTATCTTTCGAAATTAAGTTGTTTTTTTCGTTTCGTGATGGCGCTGAAATGGACAAAAATCAAAATAAGCAACAAAAAACGTTCAAAAATGATTTTTCTCGCTTATTACACGTAATTTTCAAACTAATTGAACGTCTTCTTTGAAGATCTAATTTTTTAGAACATATTTAACGAAACGTTAACGAAACGGTAACGAAAAAATCTTTGTCATCAATATTGTTATTTTGCAATTTTATTTTTTGTAGATTTGTCAAAAATACAAGACTACCGAAAATGGGACCGGTACCATGTTTATAAGCCACCTTAGCTCCATTCAAGAAAAAAATTGACGACTATTTTGAGAAAATAATTGTTGCAAAATTGCATATACTCTTTCACAGAAATTTACGCGAGTACTATTCTTTTTTTTAATTTACACGACCTTTTTTAAAGATTTGTCTTTAATGAACAGATTTCATCAAGGAAGGTAAGATATTTGTGTTTTTATGAAAACTTATCAATGTTGTACTTTTGAAATACCTTTTTTGTGCAATTTTGGGAAAATCAGAAAATTCAATGAATATTACCATACACCATTTTTTAAGTTCTCTCTGCTCTATACAAGGAAAACAATTTAAGTAAAAGATTTGGAGCCATTTTTGAAAAAAATTGAAAAAATGTTAAGTCTTCATGTGAAGTACCCCCAAACATCAAAATGTTTGTTTCAAAATCGCCGGGTCTCAAGTTCAAATTTGAGGAATATTAATTTTGGAGAAAATCGTCTGAACAGTTTACACGCTAGATGATCATAGACGGACAGACAGACGTTTTGCCGTCAACCAATTTTTGGGTATCAAGGACCCACAAAACATAGATTCTGACATTACAACGTGATTAAGGAAATCATTTATTTCATAAACGAATAATAATTAACAATTTTTTCGATATCAGGGCTAAAAAATTCACTTTTTTCCTGCTGAAAAAATCATCGATTTTTCGTGCACCTTTACAATACTTTCCCTTTGCCACGTAATATGTGTAATGGTGAGAAAGTGAATAATTGTACATGGTGCAAAAAATAGTGTCAATTACAGGGTAATTCAATATGGATTGACTTTCTTGTACAACGGAATTCAGTGCATTGTGGCATATCCTCACAAAACTTTTAAATAAAAAAATTAGCCGCTTTTGAGAAAATGTTTACGTATTTGTGGAAAATTGTTACAATTTAACCCCAAAATATGCAAAAACTACATTTGTTTCAGACAAATTGTACACCACATTAGTTAGATATAATATTGAAGAAAATAGTATTAATATCTTTGATAATGTGCGACTTCCGTAGAAAATGCATTTTCGGAAAATCCTCTGTACGGTTTAGGTGCTAGTGTTATTAACAGTGAGGCACTGCTTTTGGGACCACCTGATGATGTATTTTTGTCAAAATATCAACACTTCGGTTTTTGTAGCATTTCATAATAATGAATATTACGCATATATTCCGTATGTACTAGTGTACGAACAAGAAAACGATAGCATGGCTCAATATTATCTAGCCGTATCTCTGATGAGCTGCGATGAACGTCTCGGCCTGCATTGTCCAGCTTGCGATCGCCGTCGGCCAAGTACTCGCCTAGAGAAGGTGACCCCTAGACTCCTACAATCCGCTTCTTTGTCTCTCATTCTCGTCTCCCACTCTCTCTTTCTCTCCGCCTAGCACAGGACAAAAAAAAGCGCCGCAAGCAAGACGATAGAGGCGGGGGCGGGGCTTACGACAGCGGAGTGGCGCAGAGCGGTGCGGAGCGGTGCAGAGCGGAGCGGGGTGCGGCTAAACCAGGCGCGGCGCCGCGTGGCGAGAAGGGCAGAGCGTGGGCGGGGCGGGTGAAGTGGCCGCGAGAGGGCAGGGCGAAAGAGGAGGAGGAGGAGGAGGGGCTGACGCGAGAGCCAGCGCGGAGGAGACAAGGCGAAGAGGTGGAGGCGGAAGAAGTAGACGGTGACCCACGATGCCCTCTTAAGCACGAGCGCACTGAGCCCGGGCTCAGAGCTCCCAAATTGTGTCCAAGACAATACACAGTTCTGATCATTAATATGAAAATCTAAACAATTGTTACGAAAAAAATTTTAAAAAATGTGATATAAGTTAAAGCTTGTTCTAAGTTTGTTAAATATGAAATAAAAATGTTAACGTTTATTCTCATTATTTAAATGATTAAATAAATAAATAATCCCCAAAAGAATTTGGTTAATTTCCTCACAAATGAATTTATACGCACTGTGTGCATTAGTTATGAAAACAAAATACACGACATGAAAAAAAATTCATGACTTGGTAATAAGTTGGATAGGACCCTCAAAATACTTTGGTCTTAAAGACACTTTTGGCTACAACGCACCTCTCATGTCACCAAGGAAGAACCTAGCGATCCATACACAGCACTTACGTTCTCGCATTATTTCATTAAAGGAGTCCAACGAAAAGATAGCTATTTTAAAGCGTCATATTGCTCTATCCGAAAAATATATCGAAATAAAATATTTGATGCCGAATTAAGAATTTAAAAAAATTGTCTTCACTTCAACCAAAAATTATTCGGAAACTACTATTTGTATTTTCAGAAAATTGTGCATGATCTTACTTAAACTTCTTCAAAACATTGTACATGATCTTGTTTGAAGATTTATTTGTTTTAGAACAGATGTTATTAGGGGTGAATTGTCATTAATATAGTATTTTTGCAATGTTAAGTTTTTGCAATTTTAAAAATTAATGTAATAGTCGCGGAACTACTTACTTTCAATACTTCTCATAATCAAAAAATTGTACTCGACGTTATTTAAATATCTGCCGTTGAAGAACAGTTTTCTTTACGGCATCTCTATATTCAATATTGTACTTGTGATATTTTAGACGACGATTTAAACTTTAGACGACGAAAAAATTGTACTTTGGCAATGCGCGAAAATTCAGAGATTTTTAACAACAATGAGACCTGCACCATTTTTTAGCGTTACTTACGGTCTCCGAGGAAAAGGTTTAATCAAATTTGGTACTATTGTTCAGACTTTTTTTGAGAACCTGATTGGGGCTCGTCTAAAGTACCTGCAAAATCAAAATATCCGTTTCAAACTCGCAGAGTCTTTTGTTCGTTCAGACCCATCGGGAAATAGCAATTTTGGAGAAAATCGTCTGGACGGTGTTTTGGCATTAGCATTGATCACAAACGGACGGAAAGACAGACGTGTCCAAATACATGTCGCGCACTGGTGCAAACTGACCCGTAACCTGGCCGTAATAAGATAATTGAAATTTCGCTTTCGGAATATTAAGTGATCAAATATTGTTCAGAAGACACTAGAGAACAATACTTCAGATCCAGAAAGTTATTTCGACCGCTTTTGTTTTCCTACGGTCTCATAATTTTACCGTTTCTCGTATCGCTCGAAATCATTTATTCTTGTCGTCGATTATTCATAATGTAATAAAGGGGTTTACATTTTTTGGGAAATTTTTAAAATTGTGTCGAATGTTTTACTATTTGAAACGTATAGATTCTATCATAAACAGCGTAACTTTAGTGATGAATATTGTAGATTATATTATTTGTTCCACGTGTTGCCACCCAACAATTTTTGTTTATTAAGTTTAATGTTTTGAACTACTATAAAACTCATTAGCAGTATCTGAACCAGAATAATATACATTTAGCGAGAGAAGTGTATTTGACACCACGAGGAATTCATTTCTCGGTTTACATATTCAATTACCGTCTTTGATAATTATTTTAATTGGAAAATTAATGATATAAAAAATAATTCTTTAGTGGTTATTAATGCTCAAATGAGTTTGTTAGTAAAATTTCAGTGAAAAGTAACAATTTTAATGAGCAGGATTAATGATACAGTTTTCGTAAACTGTCTGACTATTTATGTCCTATATAACGTGAGTCATTGTGTTCAGATTGAGAATGTAATTTTAAATTCCAATTTGTATGCTACATATTAGAATATGTATTTCATTAACTTCCATATACTCTTAGAATGACTAGTGTTGCCCTTGAAGTTGTGCACCATTATGTTTCGTATATTTGGACGGGTTCCTAATATTGGAGAACAGAAAGTGGATCCTTCCGTTCAACCGATTTTCTCCACAGCTGATATTCCCCAATCGATCTGAACGAACTGAAGTCTTTGGGCGTTTCAAATGGATATTTCGATTTTTGAGGGTACTTTTCATGAAGCCTTAAAAAAGGTTTAAATTTTTTTTCTAAAAAATGAATCCAAATTTTTTAATTAAACTTTGACCTCACATAGCGTGAAAAATTGTGTAGAAGCGTGAATAATCCCAGATTTTTCGAAAATTGCTAAATTGCTAAAAATTGCTAAAAGTTTTTCGTCGTTTCTACAACTACAATATTGATGATTGAGCTTTTTCTTAATGAAATCTGTTGAAGGCTGATCTTGAAATAAGGTCATGTTTAGAAAATTGGAGCAAAATAAAGGAGTTTTTTTAAGTTTTCAAACAAACTGTTTTCTAAAAAAATCGCTCCCAATTTTTTCGTGGAATTTTCTCCTCTTATGTATCAAGGGAGGGAAAAATACGATTTTAGTACTATTTACAGCAAACTCTCTATATTTTCGAAAATTGCAACACATTAATATTTCAAAACTACAAAACTGAAGAAAGACTTTTGCCTTCGACAATGTCTGTTTTGTAAAAATCAGCTATTTAAAAAAGCCATGTACAATTATTTGAAGGAACGATTAGTTTTCGTGTAATGTAGGCACGAACTTAATGCAACGTTTTAAAATAATTCTAAAAACCACTCCAAATTTTTCTTCAGTTTTTTCCATGGACAGAAGAATGGACGCTTAACAGAATAGTTTGAGTATCATTTGTATTGAACGCTCAGAATTTTCGAAAATTGAAAGTGTAGAAATAATGGGAGACACTCTGTACTGTTATAGCACCACTAGTTTCTTTATCGCCAGGATATTGTAATAATGTTTTCAATAAACAGATTCGTTATTCCAATTTATTTATAATTACTCTTTTTGAAATCAAAAGGGGTCAAGAGGGTCAAAATATATTTCATAATGAATGTACGTAGATTGTATGTTGTTTTGGCATATACTTTCTTTTAACTGAGTCCTTATTGAAGGCATGGAAATAAAAAAATAAAAATATGTCCAATTAGACAACTTTCTCCTATGTCATACGGTTATTTACTGCCTTTTAACGTTAAATAATTCTTAATAAATCAATAAACTCAAAACTTTTCTTAAATCACAATTCCCTCTAATATTTTTTTCCGTATATCCGATTTTCCATTTTGAAGCAGCAGTTTCAAATTTAATTACAATTCAGCGACCTGGATAAGAACATGTATCCACATTTCTATGTATATCCGCTAACTTTAGAAGCAGCGATTTTCAATTTTGAAGTTTCGCAGTGATATTCGAAATCAGCAATCTCGAGAATCCCAACATGTGAATATTTCTCTCAATTTTTGCTTATTTTTAAATGAGTTGGTATGTCATTTTGAATTTTAAAATTTCATTAAGATACTCGAATTCAGCGACTTCAAAAACCATTTGATACGCCATTTGTTCTATTCATTCATATACTCATTCTCCAACTACACTATTACACGATTCAATAAGTGATGGAGGCGATTGAAAAAGCGTGGATAGAAATGGAGACAACGAACAGGCGCGGGCGCATAGGCGGATTCAGAACGGGTTTCGTGGGAGGAGGATTTCAGTAATAAATATTTTTTAAATAAGTTTTGTTGTTTGTTTGAATTTTAAAAAAGTACGAGTGTATTGGTAATGGGAATATTTCCATGGTCGTGATGAAATCTCATACAGCAAATATTTCGAAGATTTTGAGTACAATTACAAAACATGTTGTCTTTGTGGGCGGGGCATGGTCTCGCCTTCCCTTAGATTCCCCTGGCACCGGCGGCAGCGGTCCACTGGGAAACGGACGTAAAGTGGAGGTGGCTGGAGGAGCACTGGTGGAGGAAACGAAGACGATATGTGCATCTACGCGCAATTGAAACTCCACAGCTATGCAGAGAAGCAGCATTCGTCTGTATTTCCACTTTGTTTCGCGTCGCTAGGAGACGGTAGGAATTTCGACGCTAAAAAGAAGGTGCGTAGATATTCTCATTCCCTCCCATAAGGCAACTACAGTTGTGCTTGATTTTAAATAATTACAAGAAATTTCGCGCGGACTATTTATTTTGTTAAATTTATTTATTTAGAGGGTATCTTAAATGAGTACTTTTTTTTCATATTGATAGTTTCTTTTGGACATTCTGGGGAGAATTAGATATTTGAGTATGTACTGGTATCTTCATTTAAAACTCAATCACTATTAATTAGTTCATGTACATTTAATTCACATGTGCCCTTTCTAAAACGAAACAAAAATATCTGAGTTTCGCTATCTCTCTCCTTTGGGTGTGTAGGTGCATTAGAAAGTAATTTGCGAACGCAAGTCACGCAACCACCAGGCGATGTTGCACCTCTGGTACAGCCATGTGCTGGCCAGACGTGTGGACGGGGCCGAGTGGGCACGCAGCTATCTATCGATTTTCCTGTAACCCGGTGAACCCGCGCCACGGTCCGGCGTCAACCCCAGCGCCAGGGGCGGGGGCGGGAGGGGGGCGACGGCGCCGTCGGGGCTGAAGCGGCAACGGTGGTTGGTGGTGGAGATGTTGGTGATGATGGTGTTGATGAAGGTGGCAGAAGAACAGGGTTGGTGGTGGTCTTGGTGAAAAATGAGGATGTTGGGATGGGGTCTGTAGCTACGGTGACGTCGATGGCAGCGATTCCGTTGGTCCGAGTTAGGAGATGAGGGAAGAGCAGGCGACGGAGTGCAGGAGAAACAGGGACGCGGCTCAGCAGTACCGGTGGCAATGTGGTTGCTGGTAGTGTTAATGTTGCAGCAATTACATCATTTACATTCCGATGCAACGTCTTAGACTAAACAAACGCGGCGCCTGTTGCTATGACTGCGACAGCGCCGATGCTGGCGTGCTGCGTCGCGTCCGGCTTGCTGAGCTGGATCCTTGAAGAAGGGGAATCTGCCTCTGGCAACGCCAGCTCTGCAGATCCTCGCTTTTCTGTGCGACTCCCACCCACACTCCTGCGAATCGCGCCTCAGGCCACCCTCGCCTTCTGCCTCTTCTTTTGTCTCTGCGTAGCCCTTGCGCACCCGCTTCACCAAGGGCTCTCTGTCCCCGCCGGTACCTCGCCAGCCCTCTTATATCCGCCCCTCCTGTTCCCCGCCCACCCTTCTCTCCGTTGCAAGCCTACTCGTCCAGGTTGGGTGACCTTTGTTCGAAACCCGCCACGTCCGCACCCGTTCCTCTCCCGTGTCTGACGTCCACACCTCTTCCTTCCTTCTCCGTCTGTCTTTCGCGCTACTCACAGTTCCTTGTGCGTCACGAAGCCCTCTCGTCTACCCACCCCTCCCGTCGCCATCTCTTCCGGCTTCTGTTTACTCGCCGCCCTCGCCGCCCTTGCCACCCTCGCCGCCCCCCAACCATCCCCGGCCGCGCGCCGATCAATGAGGGCCACGTGAACCGGCGGGGCAGCGCGCTTGGTGTGCCGCCGCCGCCGCCTCCGCCGCCGCTGCGTTCGTCCTGAGCACGCGGGGACCGGGAAGGCAGCTATGCACGTTGCTGGGCCACAGAGTAGATAATATAGAGATTGGAAACTTTCCTGCATTCCGGGCGCCAGTTTATGTTGTGTCCGCCATATTGAAACCGAGTAACTTGCTAGGTCAATGTCACCTGGGACACTCGTACCCTACGTGGCATTGGTGGACCGGCACGCTTTGACTCAGGTGCTGTGCTCCGATTGTCTGGGATGCGTTATTTCGCCGCTTTTAGTTCGGGAATGTTGTTTTTAGAAACACGTTGTTGCTCATTATTACGTTTGTTCCGATGCGGATATTAAATTTGTTAATATTTTAAATAGTTAAATATTATGAGGAAAGGTGACGGACGATGTATTTATTATTGCATGTCTTTTAATACCCATTTCCCTCCTTGAAACATATTTTTGTGCTTCCTTTCACTATAGGTGTACAATACAATAGAATAACTCCTTAAAACTTCAGTAATGTTTTATTTACTACGGAGGTGGGGTATTCTATATTTACACCTACGTATGTGTAAGTCGGTTTCAATATGACGACCAATGCAACTTAGGCCCCTCTCGGAGATCAAAGAAACCGTCGTCGAGTTCCCCTTCTGTATGCTTTTATATAACTTGCTTTTGGTCTCCGACTTCCTTTGAAGTCGCTATTGTCGTTCTTTTAGTTAACGTAGAGAGGCTTACGAGCAGTGGCGGCTCGTGGGCAGTGACTGGGGTGAGGTGCTTCTCCAAAATACAAATCGTTCGCCGATTTTCGAGTACATGCGTTCTCATATTATTTTATTTCTTTACACCATTACGCCAGTGTCGGTTCCATTAGTGTACTGTGACGTAGTGAAATAAGAAATAAATTTCAATAACTAAATAAAAATAATATATTAAAAGATTATGAACAAGTTACAATAAATTGCTAATATTAAACACTCCGGCAACCTTTTCCTTTCAGTACACTGCTTTACCGCAGAAAAATACAAGCCACGCGTGATGCGCGCTGTCGGACTTCCGTCCCGTGGCAATTACCGTCACATGGCCTGACGCCAAAATTTAACCCGGTCGTGGCGACCGTGTGCCTACAGCACGCGAGATCGTCTGGCCCTTACTCTCCGGACATCTCGCCCACACTCCTACACCCCTTGTACATACACGTACAAGCTTCCCGATGCAAACTGAATGAGAGCGCGGGCGCAGATGGCGCCGCGTTAAATAGTTGAGGCTGACACCCCCCCCCCACCACTGTTCCATAGATAGGCTCGCTGGCCAGCAGCTTGGTTTACGCCCACACACAGGATTCTCAGGTTGGCTCGCCTGCTAAACCGTAAGCGAGGCTCTCTGGCTAGCATCCTCGGAGTTTACAGCCTACGGTTATTTTTGGCTCTGCGGCTCTACCTGAGTCAACCGCCAGAGCGCAAACTCCCGGAAGTTCAGGCTCAACCCCTTCCTCCCCCGCAGCGCACTTTCACCGACCTAACGGTTCTGGCCCTCGTGTTAACGACGCCACAGTACGTTTATTAAGAGAGGATGTGGTCCGTTTGTATGGTAGTTTGTTGGTGAAGTGTCATTTTCGTCACCCCAGATCCGCCATTGGTTCAAAGAGAGATTGATAATTCGATGATGAGAAGCTCAATAACCAACGTTATGTCATGTGGTTATATCCTGGGTGAAATAATTTTCCTCCCCATCCGAAATTCGGGACTCTACAAAATGTTTATTACATGTCGCTACCCTGAAAGCTTAACTTGTCGAAGAGTAAATAAGATTGTGAGTCTAATGGGAATTCATTATATAATTATAGGGACCCAAGCAACAAAAAAACTGTTGAAAAATCGCTGTTCGCGTCGTAGAACTTTTCCACTCAGTTTTTTACATTTTACTTCCTTGCATATAATGATAATGATACAAAAAGTAACAACGAACTTACTTTTTGTGAAATATATTTCAACAAAAAATATAAAAAGCATGTCATTTTTTCACAAAATCCCATTTCTTCTCAATACAATTTTCGCGCCGTTCCCCAAAACGTTTTATTCACCAGGAAAAAAATTGTCTTTAACAAAACGCACCTTTCTCCTCACATCGTCATTGACTTCAAATCGCTGACGAAGTAGTTTCTTCATTTTGGCCAAAAGTTCGTAATCGCATGGACTTATATCAGGTGAAGACGATGGATTTTCCAGTATCTCTCCAGCCAGGTTACGCAGGAGCCCGTCACAATGTCGTGTCAGACATCCTACATTGTCGTGTAGGAGTCCGTGCAGTCGCAGTTCTAAGACGCAACAGAAACCATCATTTAGCCGCTAGCGTTGTTCTCTGGCGGACGGAGGGACGGACGGACGTTTTGTCGTAATTCAATTTTTCGGTATCAAAGGCACACCAAACGTAGATTCTAACTTCACAACGTTTTAGAGGAAGTAATTTACTACATATAAAAACACGATTTGTACACTTTTTCGTAACCATGACCCGGTATTAGATTTTCTGGCAAAAAATAGCCGTTTTTTCACGCATATATTACGAGACATTCTCTACACTGCGTAAGCAGTATGCGAAAAAGTAAGAGAAGGAATAAAAGATGGAGTGTATGTATTTTGGGATGGAGCTGTTGTTTGATGTAAGACAGGAGAGTGTTGTTTCTTGCAAGACAAGGTTCTTCCCGGCTATTCTGAGGAGGTTATTTTGCATTGCTTGGAGTTTCCCTTATGTGGGTGGGAGCATTGCATCAATAGACCCTGAAGCATAAAACATGAGATCGTGTTGTAATTTAGTAGAGAAGAAGAGTAGCAAAATATAAGCATATGATATTTATTTATGATATATTAAAAACTGTATGTAATTCAGAATAATTGAAATATAATTTTTAAATAAATAATCTAAAACGAAGTATACCAAATTAACAAATTAATGTTTTTATAAAAACACCTTTTGAGCTTTAAGGGCTGCGAACTTATCAATTGTTTTCTAATTAGTGTCACTCCTAAAATGGTGACACACGGGTCGTACCGTCTCCCCTGCCCCCACCAACCATGCCACTGAATCCATTATTAACTGCCGGCTCGGTGCGACAAGGACCGGCTCCGAAATGGACCGCCCGGAATTCTTCCTAGAGAATTAAATCCCTTTGAGTCGAACGGCCAATAAGAGAAAACATGGATTCACGCAATAAGAGTGGCTTCTGATATTGATATCACACAATGACAGATTTTCATCCAGGAAGGTAAAGTATGGAAGACTGTTATCTGTAATAAAACTAAGTACGTTAATATTCCAATCTTGTTTATTGTTTTGTCAATTTTGGAAATTGAAGGAATTGAAAACATTTATTTATGTTTTTATTTTAGGCTTATTCATTATGTTATGTATATCTGGCTTACTCAACTACGTTATACGTTATTATTTTAAACATGATATAGGCTTAGCAACAGAAACTATAGACACAACCAACTTTCAGCAAGAGTTGAATATTACAACCTGTAGTCGAAACGTAGTAGAAATAATATTAATTTATTTACTTTACTTACTTTATTTATTATTAACTTCAAAATAGTTAAAAACTGTGTGACGTATTATGGGGAAAAGTGCATTCTGTGCACGTCTTATAAATACAGATGGAAATGGACGTTTTTAACAAGATCTGTTAAGAAAATGTTCGCTCCCGTGTAATAAAAACTTTAGAAGCAATTCATTCAGTGGCGTAGTTATTATGCAAATAAGCTACAAGTTAGGGCTATTATCCTTTTATCATGTCATCGTGCTTCATATGTAATATGTCTCAAGTTAAACAGTTTTCACAACTAAATCCTGCCCATTTTTTTCTGTCGTTTATAAAATATTATATATA
>BOPP01000079.1:5353556-5392547 GCA_017312745.1 Gryllus bimaculatus | reverse complement strand
ATATATATGTGTGTGTGTGTGTGTGTGTGTGGGCGTGCGCGTGCGCGTGCGCGTGTGCGTGCGCGTGTGCGTGTGCGTGTGTTACAGTGGCCAAGCACCGATCGGAAACTGCCGTGCCAGGCCGTCCTTGTTAAAGGGTTACTTGCTAGCCTAGCCTACCCGAGCCAAATCACGCCGGCCACTGGTGATGGGTCAAGAGGGCTAATAATCGTTTCTAGACGTCTTGTAATAGGCTCCCTGCTTAGGTGAATTCCTTGCGAAACATTTCGACTGGTGCCGCGCCGGAATTGCGTCAAGCTGGAACAGCCATGTCAGCACATCGGAATGAAACATATCAAATGATTTATTGCTAATTAATTGCCACAATTTGGAATTAATTGCCAAGAGCGTATTTTCGAGGCGAAAACGGATGTGAGCTGGCTTGACGAGACGCCAGCACTCACATAAGTTAAATTCGGGTTGTAGCTCGACCAAAACCTTCAGATAATTCATTGCTAATTAATCCCCACAATTTGGAATTAATTGCCGCGTATCTTTGGGGCGAAAACCATGGCTGAAATTTCGTTTCAATAGGGAGCCAGCAGCCAGCAAATTAAATCTTGAAACCAGTCCGTCCTAGCAGGACACACTATTTGAATATTTACCGCCTCCTTGAGGTACGCAACATAGCTACTGCATACCCTAACGATTATTTCTGCCTGTACTGGGCGCGACAGCCCGCAAACGGACCAGGGTCTACCAGCAGCGTCCCGGCCTCGCAGCCATGGGTTTAAGAGGTACGTGTGGTTAGCACGAAGACATGCCTACGCCGTATTCGGATCTTCTCAGCCTGAGAAGTGAGTTTTCTCACCGTCACACAGCAACAGTTACTGGACCATTGCAAGAAAATCTCACACTATAATCTTGCCCGACCGGGAATCGAACTCGGGGTAGGGTCATGGAAAGCGAGCAAGCTGGCCAATGAGTTAAACCGTGAGAACTGATGATTATGCACAAGTATAATGTATTTCATAATAATTTAAATAATAAAATAAATAACTCTTACAATTTTAATTTATATTATTTATATTATTCATCTAAAAATGTGTAATAAACGTGTCATTGTCGCGTCGCGAGCCGTATTTCCATTTCAAGCGTTTTGTAAGAGCCAGTGCGCCATGCGATCTGTGTCGACTCTTCCCACAGAGACTTGCGCCTCGTAGTGCCCGGCCGCTGCCTCGCTTCGCACCGTATTCTGAGAAAATGCCATGTAGCGAGCGTAAAACAGTAGTATGCTGTGTCCATGCTTGACGCAAGCGCGTTGTACGTAAGCCAGCGAATTCTCTAGCCACTGTTTTGGCTGTAGCCACTGTAAGCCAGCCATTCCTCTTGCCACTGTTTTGTTGAGTTGACAAGCGGCGAAAGTGATTATTATGTAGGAAGTATTTATTTTTTTTATTTCAAATTAGTATGTTGTGTTTTATTAGTGTTACTTGATTATTTATATTTAAATCTGATTTTACGTTAATATTATGACAGATACAGGGAATGAACTACTACGTCTCCGTTTTCTCGTCTTAACGAAATACAAGAGACAAATTTTGGTCAATGGTCAATCTATATTGAGTACGGATGTATATTGTGCTGGTGGGCAAATTTAATACTTTTCAATCCTTCCTTGTATGATTTACACAAATGGCTAACACGTAGTAAAGTTAAAGCTAAGCTTTATTGTTATCCGTGTCTTTTATTGTCAATTAAGGAGACTACTTTGAATAGAAATGGATGTTTTCATATATATTCATATATTTCAACATATCAAAATCTATACAAAAACATGAAATGTCAAAAGATTTAAATGTCAATCGAAAAAAATAAATCATATTTCTGCATTATTGTCAGAGTAATACAAACAGGCCACACGTTTTTTAGAATATGAGTGTCTTGAAATCGCGACTTCGCGTGCTTCGCGGAAATAATGGCTTGGAATGTAATGATATAAGTGAGACAATTGTTATGAATTAATTGAATAAAATTACAATAACAAAAACAGAATTGAGGTGGGGCATGGCCCTCATGCCCCATTCCCGAGATGTTGCTATTCATTAATCTGTTTTGCCTACCTTGAACCTTTGTTCACGAGCCACCACTGATATTACTTGTGCTATTTATATTGCATGGCAAATTACAAAAACAATGTTATCTATGAATTTAAATGTGAATCAATTTTATCATTTTTTTACCAATAATAAACTAGTGGTGCTAAAACAGCACGTACTTTCTCGCCTTATTTTCAGGCAAAATTACGCGAAAAGTACTCAAATTCTCGAAAAATTGTAAATTAACGTATTTCAAAATCTATCTTTAAGGAACAGATTTTATTAAGGTAAACAACTCTATCTTCGATATTTTAGATGCAGGAAGACTCCGAAAAAATTTGAACTTTGCAATTTTCAAAAAATCAGAGATTTCAACGAACATGAGACCTAAACCAATCTCTTAAACGTCCTTCACACCATCCAACAACAAATTTTAATACAAATAATGGGGCCTTTTTTATTTTAAAAATTCCAGGGCCATCATGTAAAGTACACCCAAAAATTATAATATAGGTTTCAAATTCAAGGGACCGTGACATCAGCCAAATCGATTGGAGAATATCAGTTTTGGAGAATATCCTCCAAAATTAAGATATCGGTTTCAAATTCAAGGGGCCGCGATATCAGTCACATCGTTTGGGGAATATATATTTTGGAGAAAATCAGTTGAAAGATTTAGCCACTAGCGTTGTTCACAAACGGTCGGACAGTCAGACACGGTCAGGCGGACAGACGAACAGACGTTTCGACGTCATTCGATTTTTCGGTATCAAGGACCCACAGAGCATGGATTCTGGCTACATCACGTGGTGCATGATTTATTTTTCTAAATTTAGCAACTGTATTTATCTACTTTTACTTTCTTGCTACCACTTACGCAGAAGATAGAAAGTTATGTAATGCGCAAAAAACTGCGAATTTTCGACAGTCGGCAAAAATCGAATGACGGCAAGACGTCTGTCCATCTGAGAACAACGCTAGCGGCTAAATCTTTCAACTGATTTTCTCCAAAATTGATATTCCCCAAACGATGTGACTGATATCGCGGCCCCTTGAATTTGAAACCGATATCTTAATTTTGGAGGATACTTTACGTGAAGCACCGGGAACATTTTCAAAATATGGCTACATATTGGCTGGGAGAGGTAACCCAGAGCATTATCTGATGTCACTGCAGTACCTCTGACAGCGAGGTCCTAGGTTCGACTCCCAACGTGGGCAGGATTTTCGACAATAGCTTTTCAGCTAGGTCGAATCGCTTTCTGAAAGAAAATTCTAGTGGCCTGCTACTCTGATCTGTAGTTTTCCGTGGTTTCTCTTATCAACGCCAGTCGAATGCCGGAGCAGTACCCTAACAAACGGGCCATGAACCTCGCGCGATCTTTCCTACTTCTTTCTCTTCTATCCTCTCCCTTTACACACACACTAACATGTATTACACTACCACAAATGCCGGTAGACCGGTCGGGAGCTTAGGGCTTGTCCCGGCTGAGGTGGTGTCCCGTGGTTGGAGATACCTGGTGTCCCGTGGTTGGAGAAGTCCGTTAACCGACGGTAGGTCCGCACCGGATCACGCCATCCAGCGGGGGAAGACCACCGCCGCCACCAAAGGGAAAGCATGCACTAAACTTACGACACTAATGATCTTAGTAGTTGACAGTCTCGGAACCATTAACAATCAATCAATATCATTGATTTATTCCTCGTTCCTAAATGTACCGTAGATTGGGGTTATTTTGATATTCAGGAGTGGCTTTGATATCTCCTTGACACTATGTTTAAGTGATGTAGCAGCTACTACTCTTGACTCGATACATTTCTTGTGCTGCTGTTGGCTATTCTGGATGTCTATGAGCACCAACAGACATATTACTGTTTCATATGGTAGCTGTGGCTGTGTTTTGTTTCTAATTGTGTATTATATCTTGAACAAATTCGTGAGACAAAATTTCCAAACCGAGACTACGGTAAATATTTTATTGAAGTATCTAACAAGTTAGTAGTAATAGGATTCTTTGGGGGGGGGGGAATAGTGAATAGAAGAATATTCTATCTTAAAATGTCAGATAGTTTTGTGATCATTTGGTGAATGGGGTGATTTTGAAAACAGTCGAGAGGTAACTCTGATTAGTATTTTTTGTCAAATAAATCATATAATACGGGTATTAAACAACGATCTTTTTATCACATATTACATTATTTAATATAAAGCAACTGGTATTGCACCTTTCAATCCTTTCAAAGTTATGACCAAACTTCGTGGTGCTCAATTAGACCAAAATGTTGGAAATATTATGCAGGACTCTCATTTAGGGTATCTAAGTCACCCCAAAACAAGAGTGACTTTGATGGGGCGGTTTTTAAAATATTTTAATCGTGTGAATCATGGTATTTATATAATTTTGTTACGTAAAGTATCCTTCAACCTCCACGCATCTGTTACATTTCTCAAAAGTGCAATTTTCAAAACCGAAGATGTAATTTTCCAAAAACAAAAGTAAAAGTTAACTCCATTCTACGGTAGTAAATTACTTCCTCTTATAAGTTATGAAGTTTGTATTCACGTTTTATGAATCGTAAAATCTTGATATCGAAAAATGTATTTATGCCAAAATGTCTGTCTCTCTGCCCGTCTATCCGTCCGTCTGTGGACAACGCTACCAATCTAAAAATGTTCGATTTCTCCAAAATTGATATTCCCCGATCGATCTTGCCGAACTCCAGGCTCTGTGTGTTTGGAACTGACAATTTGGTTGGGGGGGGGGGGGTACTTAACATAAAGCTGCAACTTTTTCGTAATGTTTCAAAAATGGCTAAAAATTTTTGATATTTCCACCCTCAATTAAACCAAAAGACACTTAAAAATATGGCGCAGGTCATATTTTTTGTTGAAATCTATGAATTTTTAGAAATTGCAAAAGTTTATTTTTACAGCGTCTTCCTACATCTTCAATATTGAAGATAGAGATTTTTCGTAGTAAAGTCTGTTCCTGAAAGACATTTTTAATTAAGGTCATTTACAATTTTTTCGAAAATATGATGTTATTAAGTCGTTTTCGCCTAATTCTTAATGAATTTTAGGCAATTTTAAAACTATTATTTTTTATAAGGTCCATATTTTTTTCTTTTTTCTCGAATAGAGGAAAGTACGCTTGTCAAATCACGCGGATCCAATTTCGGTACACTCAATGTATTTTCAAAAATTAAAAAAAAAATCAACATTGCAGAAGTACAATGTCGATGATATCGATTTTTTCCTTAACTAAACATTAGATATGTATAATCAAAAGGTCGTGTACAATTTTTTGAAAAATCAAACAAATAAACGTTTTCGGGTAATTTTTGCTTGAAGGAAAGATAGTTTATTACATATTTACCCTGAAGTCGGTCCAAATTTTCTATTTAAATTTTCTCATCTGGGGCCAAAGAAGGGCGCATAGGTTTTCAACGCAAAGTTCAACGAAAATTGCAAAAGTTGCAAACAATGCGAGAATGTATGAAATGAATGTTGTAGCATCACTGGTTATTTAATGTTCATATAATTGTCAAATATCAGTTATGTGCATTTGATCATTAATATTATTCTTCTCTACAAAAATTTCTGTTGAGATCATGATGACCATGGGTCCCTTTCTTTAGAATATCAAAGGATCTCATTTTGTCCCACCACATTGCTGTCTTTCATAGTCCAATTTATGTTTTAGTTCCTATTCCTAAGTACTAAAAATGTATTATTTGTATTGTGTTACAGGAGGATTTAGGATCCATGTATATGGTGAAGAAGATTGCCCCTCATGAATTGCACGAGCCACACTTATGTCTACGTGGCTTGTCATTTCACCAGCAACATCGTGAACCAAGTCATGTGGAGACCATTCGGGACATAATAAGATCATGCGTCAAGCTGCTTAATGACCGAGTTGGCACTCCACCTCAACGGTCCATTTCAATGATGGAATTATCATGCTCACAAGTCAATACAAAAAGGATCTTGTGGCACAGACGCAGTCTTAGCTTACCAGACCCCAAAAAACCCTTTGAAAGTGAACCCCCAGAGCCTTTCTCCATTTACCCTAAGTGGTGTGGTTCCCATGACCTTCTTCAAAGCTGCTCGGAAAGTGATGGAGAATGTTCCCATAACTTAGGGTCAAAATCAGCTATCCTGAGTAATAGAGAAAACAGTTTCAGAAGTAACATGTTACCTTTAAATACATTGTCCCAAGGTGTGACTTCTAATGTTATAATTTCTGACTGTGTTGAATCTGAAGACATTATTGGACCTCCAACACAATTTTGTAATACAGTGAAGTCACTAAAGAATGAATCAGATGAAAATTACTTCTTGGATGATGATGTATTCAATTTGCAAGAAGCAGATACAAGTTTTTACAAAACAATTGAAAAAATTGATAACACTCTTTTTGAAAACGAACTCCATTCTCCCACCATGCCTTCATCAACTGAAGAAAAACTACTTTTTAGTATGGATTCATCGGATGATTTATTCTTCTCAAACACTGGAACATCCTCCAGAAAGAAACCAGTAAATGCACCCTGTGGAATGGAACCTTGTCTTCTTTACTGCGATTCATTTACTCGCGAGGTAACTTGGAAACATTTTTCCTGCCCAAATTTGAAATTCCAGTAGTGAAAATTCAAAGGAATCTAACCAAATTGTTCAAGTTTGAACTTTGACTTTCACTTTCAGCAATTCTTTTCAAGTAATTTCATTATATTACATTGATATTTTACACCTGTTTCATTTTACTAATCATTTTGGAAATTTGTATTTATAACTGAATGTGAGTAGATGTTTGTTCTATTAGTTCGTAGCTGTGATCTTTCATTTACCATCATTAGTTATGAGAGAAAGTTCAGACTTCCTATCACTTGACCACAATATTTATTATGTAATATGTAAAACAGAAAGGTTGGGTGATATCATACAAAATATTATATACAAATTTTGTAAGTCACCAATAGTGTTTTTTAAATTAATATCCTTTGAAAAACATTATACAGCCTGAATCATCTCAACATATCAAATATTATATTCAAATGCAAAAGTATTAAAATACAACAAAATTGTATTTATTTTATTAATATCATTAATATATTTGTATAATTTGGGAATTTATGTATAATTTGGGAAGAAGACCTAATTTAGAGAAAAAAACGAAAACACACAATATGGTCAATGCATTTTGTCTAGGAATAAATAAACCTGCATTGCTCTGTCACAACCCTTCAAAATGAACTTGAACTCATCCCTATTGTTCTCAGCATGATTAGATAATTATTATTATATTACACATTCACTTGTGCTTGTTTAGTATTAATTATATTTAAATATATGTTTACAATATTTTCTCAAGTTATCTTCCAGGCCAGGCAGATGAGTAACTTAGATTACAGATAGGTTACGTACTTGAAACAAATCTTTCTACAAATAAAAAGGATGCTAATGAAATGACCTATTGATGAAATAGAATGTTCTCTAGCAATACATTTGTATTCTCCATTTGTAACATTGTTTTTTTACCAAAAAGGAATTGTGTATTGGTTAAGTCATTTATTTACAATTTTGTTAGTAATTAACACAATATTGATTTGCCTTTGTGTAATTTACAAATACTCTTGTGCTGTACAAACCTAGCATCCCATATAGCCGATAGTAAAAATATTGTTTTCATAAAAGAGTCCTCCAACTTCAATGCAGTTCTATACGAATTAACAAGACGAAGTAAAGATGATGAAAATATTTTGTTATTTGGGTAGATTCATCACAGCTATTAACTGTGATTTTGCAAGAGGAAGCCATAACTTGCTAGACACAGTGACATGAAAATAATATAGAAAAATTGTGAGGTTTATAAAATACTTCAGAATAATAAATAATAAATTATTTTTAATAGCAGTAGATTAAAACTTCAGTCCACTAGATCTCAAGAAAAAAATATTGTAGAGTACTCCAAATCAAGAAGTTATAAACAGCTGCATGCCATTTCCCAATGCCATGAAATTTGCTTTAGTTGGTTTTAGATATTTTCAGAATCATCAAATTAATGTCAATAAGACCTGTAAATATGGATTAGTATGAATAATAGTCTTGAGGAAGGCTTGAATATAATATCAACTGTTTGAAATCTAGCGTGTTGAAACTGTAATATGTAAAACTTATATTCAGTTGTGGTGGTAAGGAATAAGTTTGTTCTGTGAAAAGAAAATCATCAGTTCAGAAAATGCATCTAGCAGCATTTTTAGTCAAATTAAATCTTCCTCCCTTCTAAACATTTCTATTCGTTTACAACTACATGTGATCTTAAGATTAATTTGAAAAAAGTATTAAGTTTAAAATATTGAATACCTTTATCCATTATAAGATGTGCATTCATTGTGATTGATATTTATTTGCATTATGATTGATATTTATTCGCATTACATATATTAATGAGTGAATAATTAACCTTGAACAGCCACAACAAAAAACATCCTGGCAAAACTCTGGCAAAACACCAAAATTCTAAAAGTCCAGTAAGGAAAACCTAGTACTGAAGCTATTTTAAATACGGTCGTTAGGATCTATTCTAATCAAATAAACTCATAGAAATAGATGTTATCTTCTTTGAAAAAGGAAAGAATGTGAAAAAGTTCTTTAAATATATTTCTTTTGAGTGTTATAAGAAATTCCAAATGAAAATGTGTTTATTTTTACACAAACAAGACTTTTATAACACAAATGAAAAACATATGAAGAGAAAAGAAGAGTATTAATTACCTACACTAAACAAAATTGTGAAGTAGTAGTTCATGTTGTTTTCAGAAATATCAGCAGGTTTCAGGGTTTCCAGGAGATATTGCAATGTTTGGATTTAATGAATAAATTTTAATTGTCTTATACATTGTAATGTGGTGACTAATATTATGTTCACAAAACTGAACATTCATCTTTGACACTGTCACAATCACATTATTTGTAGATCTTGTCACCATCAATTTTTTCTTTTTCAATACCTTCAAATGAAACTTCAAGATTTTTCTCCTCAATCTTTGACTCTGCAGGTGAAATTGTACTTAACAATGAAATCTACAAGTTGCTTTTTTTTTCTTTTTCTGCTAGAGATCTAATTCATAAATGCCTATGGGATCTACTGGCATTATATTTATCCTAACAGTTAATACTTGTGACTTCTTTGAGACAAAAGCATCTTCTCTGAGTCATCGTTCCCACCAAATATTTTTATAGTCATTTATCCATTCTTCCAGTGTTATAATATTTAGTTTTGGAGTATCTCTTTTAGTTTTATATATTTTTTCATTGCATTAAGTGCTGTCAGCTATGAAGGACTGCTTTTATCTTCTTGATATATATCGATGCCATGGACCAACATTAGCTTTATGGATTTCAGAATTTAGTGTTTCTTTTTTAACATAATCCTCCTTTATTGATTGACTTGGTTCTTGCAGTTACTTTCTGTAAGCATTCTGTTTGTCTTGTACAGCTTTACCTATAATTTCAGACCAAATTTAAAATTTGGACTGAAATTATAGGTAAAGCTGTACAAGCTGCCTTAATTCTTCCTCAAATTTTAATACCCTAATTCTGCTAAATTGACATTCAGCATTGACTATAACTAGCTCTACTTGTTTGTGATTGATAGGTTGTCAGTGATTCCAGTCACTTCAACTGCTAATGTAATTAGTCCCGTAAGTGTAGTGCACGTGTTTTCCTCAGGAGGTGGTGATGATCTTCCCTCGCTGGATGGTGAGATTTGGCACAGACTGAGTGTCAGCTAGCAAGGTTTTCCCTCAAACAGGTATCTCCCATCAGCAGGAGATTGGAGGTTGAAGTTTTTCAAAGAGCTTATTTGGAATAGGTATCATATAGTCAAGTGTCTTTTAAAGACATCTGTTTTATTGAAATAATTTCTATTTGATTTAATGGGCTTACATTTGTATCTTTGAACCCACAAGTAAGAGAAGATATCACGTTCCATAAATGCCTGAGAATTTTTACCCTCAGCTGTTAAGTTTTCCATTGGAAATTATATAGTTAACAAATTTTCTATCACCTCTGGCCACCCTTGCGTATTTTATAAATACTTTTTTCTAAAAATTACATTTGTCAGTTTAACATTATTAAATGTTGCAAATTTGCTTTGTTTTTTCCATTTTCATTGACACACTTTCCACCGAAAGTTTCTACTGCATATTCCCATATTTGCATATTCCCAACTCTGGTGTTTAGATCTCCAAAGTAATCTAACTTTCATTCATGTCTTTTTTTGGAGGTTGTAGTAAAACTCAATCTTAGTACCAGTATTCTCTCATTAATGTATTTATAACACTCAATTCTAGATTTCTGTTTTTTAACTATCAGGCGTTCCACTCTGTAACAAGTTCTTGTCTCTGCTCGACTGTATTATAGAGTATGGTAAAATCTTCCAATCTCGCTGGTATTGCCTTGCAATTTCTTCAATTTATGTTATTGGAATGTTTGGAATGAATGATGAATTATGAATTGGAATTGGCTTTATGAAATCATGGATGTGAAGCAACTTAAGACACTGTGGATTCCTGGTCAGGTGACCATCTGGGAACCCTGATTACTAACAGTGCCAAGGCCGTGGCCAAAGGAATAAAAAGCATTGACTGACTGTGACCTGATGAGAGAAAATTATCAAAACTTATCGGAGGTTTACTCCAGAGATTATTCACTGAATGCTCAAGAAGGACTACAGGATGTGTTGCAAAAATACTGCAACAAATCATAACTTTTTCTTTCTTTTAAAATGTTGTTAAAGTGTTCCCTACATTGCTGATGACTCTAACATTCTGCAAAGCTACAATGAACTATTTTCTAATAGCAAATAACTTTTCCATGGTCTTGCTAGGTCATTTGAGTGCTGGCTCTTTATTTGGAGATTTAAAAGTAATACTTTTTGTGTAATAGCGAACCAGTTTGTAATAGAAAAGACCTTCTCCCAGCAAAAAAACAAACAAGAGATATAGAAAGGAGAAAAGAGGAGAAGAAGAAAAAAAGTGAAAAAAGCAGAAGAAAAATAAATGAATCTCTAGCTCTCGAAATTTAGTAGCATCAGGGTCAAAATAACACTAGGGACCTAGAACTTTCCTCATAGGAAAGATGTGAAGGAAGTGTGGGATACGTAAGTATGACATAAGAGGGGAGGGGGAGGATATTCAAAATGATGAGATATGATGAGGCGATAGATTGGGAGGATGGGACTGATGAGCATTGAGAAAAAATCCCTCACCCGACTTGTCAACTATCTGTTCCACTCAGTAGCACTAATGTATTCTTCAACATACAAGCAGTTCTACCCCTGCTGTAGCCTTCAGTTGCAAGAGATCACTCGATTTCCTTGTCTACAAGGTCATTGCTACTAAAAGACTGGGTCTTCTTCAGAAGGTTGTTTTGCTTAAAGATATTACAAATAAATTATTTCATAACGTGTAGTGACATTATTCAAAAGGTTGAAATGGTATGTAAGATTACTTTGTTTGAAAGAAAAAAAATGTTATTTTCTTTAAACCCATTTTAAAAGACATCCTTCCACAGAAATTAATTCAAACATTTTCACAGATAGAGAAATAAAAAATACATTACTTGATTAATTCTCAAGTATTACAGATATTTCAACACATATATAAAATAGAATTGTGTAAAAGAGGGAAATTATAGTGAATACATATCATACAATCATTAATTAAAAGAAGATGCAATCAAAAGCAGAGTAAGACCAGATTTATATGACAGAAGATTGTAAATTCTATGAGCACATTACCCACAGATGAATGAGAATTGAGGTAGGTGATTTGTATTCAGATTTCTCTTCGTGGTCATTTCTAATTCTTGTTTCTGGGTAAAGACGTTCATAACAAACAGCTGTAGTAATTTTCAATAATTTTGCTTTACCATGATAACTATTTTTTTGAAGGAAAAACTGAAAAACATAGGATAATTGAAATGCAGAAAATATATAAGTAAAATACAGGAAAACAACTGTTTGAAAAAATAAATTAAAAAACTGGCAGAAGGAAATATGTTATGTATTGATACGACATGGCTAGTGATGGTAGAATTTAGCAATTTAAATTTAAAAAATAATCACATTTTGAAAACAAAGCTATACCATACAAAAAATTAGGATTTAGCATTTTGTAGTACATGTGGAGAAAATTATTATTAAGGGAGGTCTCTTTAAGATAAAATTATTTTGATGCTTTTCATATTTTCACTTTAAAAAATAGGAAATAAGACAAATTAATTTTTCGTCATTTGTGAACTTCAACAAATATGAAAGCGTAAGAAGTAACATGTACGCCGTACGCGTAGGTCCTTCCTGTTTTTCGGGTGACCTCCGTACAAGGAACTGAGGCCCTTTCAAGTGACCCTGAGCGCTCAGGCTATCAAGATCAGTTTTTTAAGTGTTATGATTATTTTTTTAAAAAATTTTGTTTGGTCAGTTAAATTGCAATTATAAATTAATAAACATGGCCGCTCTCAAATTATATGTTTTGAAACATCGAAGTGTTGTTGATGTGGCATCCCTAGTTCGAGTGCGAACACGAAGGAAACCATATTATGCAATTTAGCAATTATATCGCTTATTCACGACCATTTCACACTATATAAGTGCTTTCGCATTTTGCGATCGATTTTGCATTATATTACAGATAAAAACCCTCAGAAATATACTGCACCAACCGTCAAACATACAATAAATATGTTTTTCAGCGTTTAGTAACATTTCGCTTTTTCAGCAATTGTTAAAATGTACCATCTCTAGACATGGCGAATAGTACGTGCAGTACAGTGATGGCCTTTTAATCCGTATCTGCCTAGTGTGACATTCGTTACGGCTGAGTTTTATTTACTTATTTTTTCCTCCCTTTTATATTCCAACTCCACTGCACTTAGCTTATCTCTTGAAATAAGCCTTGTTTCTATGTGTAACTAAATATTTCACAGAATATATGCTGCGATAGTGTGAGAATAATAAATTACGCAACATACGTCGTTTCTGCCAAGGATGTGCAAGAACGAATTTCTGTAAATTTTGAGTGACCTACACATAGAGCATGTAAACGCACTGCACTGTCATCTAAAATTGCAGTTTTGCATAGTTATTTTGGACCAATTTTCGAAAATACAGAGAGTTCAATTAAAATTGGTCCTGCGCCATTTTTATGAGCGTGTTTTGCTCTATTAAAGCAGATATTTAAAGGGAAAATGGAGCAGATTTTTAGAATTAAAAAAAGCTTGTATTTCATGTAAAATTACTCGAAAACGACTGTCTTCTAAAAATTGTACATGACATTATTTAAAGATTTGTCTTTGAAAAACAGGTTTCATGAAAGAAAAAAATCTATCTTGAATATTGCAATTGTTGAAAGACGTCGAAAGAAAACCTAAATTTTCGAAAATTTCTTGAAAATGGAACCTGCGCTATTTTTTAACAGGTGTTTTTTGCTCTATTCAAAAGTAAAGTGCCTCCAAAAATAAATATAAACGTTTCAAATTTGCAGTGCTTCGAGCATGGCTAGATCAATAGCCGAATATGAATTTTGGAGAAGATCGCCTGAACGATTTATGCGTTAGTGTTGAACACTCGCCAACCCACGAAATGTAGATTCTGATTACTCAAGGTGTTGGAGAAGGGATTTTGAACATTATAGGAAACATGTTTATCCACTTTTTAATACGAATTTACACACCATACGATTTTTTCTGACGAAAAATCGCCACTTTCCGCTGGAGCATTACAATACCTACTTTCTCTTTACTACGTACTATGTAGATAGTAGGCGAGAAATTAAAAATGTTAGTTTTTAATGTAAAAACATCTTCACCGACGAAAAGATATTTATTACGAGTTTGCAGGTCCCACAAACTCCATAAACTTCCTGTTTTTATAGCTTTTTTGAGATAATACTTTTTAGAGACTAAGAGTAAATGTTATTTTATGTTTTAAGGGATTTTTTTGGTGGTGCCCATTATATTCCATAAAAATGTCCTGCGATATGTTCCATTTTTTGTCCTTCAAAAGTCAAATTTTTGTAAGCATTTGTGTGCAACACGAAAAGCACTCAGCAATTAAGTAATGGCGGCCAAGTTCAGGCGTGGGATCGCACATTAATAAGAAAACTTTTAAAATTACAATTTGAAATTGTATTGTATTTTTGGAGGGCTCAATGTGGGACATTTCTAGTACTACTGTACTACCAACTATTCTGGATGTGCTTAAATGCTCTTGACTGTAGTGACTCTCTTGCATTGTCAATAGACCCGTCACTTTCAATGTTCACATTTTTAATTCTAATATTGGTAGAGTTAGAAAAGAAAAGGATATTTCAAAATATTGTTTTCATTAAATACCATCCCTTCTTTGCTAATAATAAATGATTTGATTAATAATCAGTTATCTTTATGATTCTTGCCATCACTAATCTTTAAAAAAATTTCACTAAATCTTAAACATTTTAACTAAAAGTTCTACTAATGGAAATTTTTGCACAAATCCTACAAAATACATTTACATTAAAACAAAATACTTTTCTGAAGATAATATATTTTAAAATTTGGAATTAAAAAATAAATTTAACCAAGTTGTTTTGTACAAAATGTGTTATTAATCTGCAAATCATTTTTAAATAAAACTTTTCTTGACTGGAAATAAACATTGTTTGGTTGTTTAGAAGATCTTGGGAGGATTTCAAGTTGCAACAAGTTGAAAAATTCTTATTCTGGGTTATTTATGTAATACTGTATGTATTGGATGTATTTTACTTCACTTCTTTGAGGCACATTTTACAATCTTCCTTGGCAATGTAGACGCATTAGAGCAGAGGAATAAGGAGAAACTGCAGGGAAAGTACTGCAAAAACCTAGGGTAAACAATTTCAGGAGGCCAGTAGGCATCCTGTTTACTTCATAATCAATTTCTACAATGCAAATAAAGGGTTTGAACAAATGTGTTTCGATAATATTATTACCAGAGCTTTGATTTTTTTGCAATTACATATTTTTTCCATGTAGTCAATGAAGTCTGGAGTTCTGGTTACTATGCGAAGTCCCTCCCTAGATGCATATTTCGAAGTTTTATTTTTAATTTTTTATTTTTGAATTTTGAGTTTTGATTTTATATATATATATATATACACAATTGCATATATCAGGATTATGCTGAACTAAATATGCATTTTACTACTAATAATACATTGAACTGCATACTTCATTGTTACTATTTTTTCCCTTTTGCAACTTGTGGAATTCTTTTTAATAGAGAATAAAAAGTTATTCAGATTGTGACTTTGTCTACCAATTTCTTCTTGTTTTATTCCATTGACTGCTATATATTAATGTGTTTTGAAGGAATGATTACATAAATTCTCAATGAAATCTGAATCTTACTTATTACAATTACATTAGTTGGATTAGTTAGAAAGCATCTTTGTGTTGTTTAAGTTTCTTTCGGCGTTCCCCTACACTGATTATTGTTATTGTGGCATTCAGAATGATGTGTGAAGATTCAAAGATTCTGTATTTTCTGTATTGAACTTTTAACTTGAAAAATGTATACTGTCAAATCACTGTGAATCAAAATGAGAAGTTATTTGAAAAGTTAACTGACATTTCAGAGACCTAATTACTACTGGTACTACTAACATTATAAACAGAAAGACAAATATCTCAAGGTTCCAACAAAATGAAATCATGAACTAATAAAAGTTAAATATTAAAATACAAGAAAATTGTAGATAATTCATTATGTATATTTTAAAATAATGGATAATATTTTTGGAATCATTTTTGAAATTATGGTTAATATTCTTCACATGGAACTTTACTCCATCAGAGTATCAATGCAGTAAACCAGTACAACTTTGCCACTTTTTTCTTCTTTTAACTGTTTTGTTAATTTATATTATACAAAATTGTTTCAAAACTGTCTAAAAAAATTAGCCTTGATTGATCACAATTTGTGGCAAAATGACAACTTAAGTACAATTTCCTAGGCTAAAAAACAAAAACAACAACAACAACTTGGCCAACAATGTTCAAATCAAGTAGAAACCACTCAAACCCACTCACAAAGGATATTTTATACTATAAAAATAACTGAAACCTTAGGAATAAATAGGACAAAGAAAAGCGTAATTTAAAAAAAATATTTTCTATTTTAAATTTTATTTAAAAAAATTATATTGAATTTTAAAAATTCCAATTTAATTTTTTATTGTAATTAAATATTTATTATTATGGTACTTTTTTGATATAAAATTTATTAAATGAATTATGAAGACACTACATATTTATGAATATTAGAGATCATTATTATTAAAAATATATTATAAAAAATATTTTTAGTTGTTTAAATTTGCTTGTAATCCTTCCTATAGATTTTTATGACAAATGTTTCTGTCATTATAAGAATATTTAATATCAAATACGTGAATATTTTTATAGATTTATGGTAATATTTAACATTTAATTTAAAGTTATATTATATAATTAAAATTATGAAAAATATGTTTTTATGTATGTTAAATCACAATAAAAAAACTACCATGTTCAAAGAAGAATTAAAAACAGTTTGAAAAAGCATAGAAATTTGAGAAAAATAATGAAATTCTAGGTTGGTTATGTTGCCACATTTTCTCCAAGTTTCCTGGTGGAACAATGCCTTGTTACAATATTATATCTAATTGAATCATTAAATTAAGGTCAAATAGTGAATCTGCAAGGAAAATATATGCTGCATTAATTTTAAAAAAAGTAGATTTTGTTTATGTTTCAGCAGGGCAAGACATTTTTGCTGACTATTAAAGACACTTATTTTACAAGTTGATAAGAAAAGTCTGAAATAAAGAATTGAAAAAAGTGATAAGGTTGAAAATGCACAACATGCTCGTTCTTAAATGTCTTGTCTGTACAATGAAGTCATTTCCATCTTTATTTGTTAGGTCAGAGGCACGTCAGGGTGACAAATGATATAATTTTTAAAAACTGGAAAAGTGGCTCTGGTTTACAGTAATTAAAAAAAAAGGTTTTTCATTACAAACTTTTCATATATTTGCAAGGAATTAAAATATTTTCTATTGATATACTTTACTATGCCATGACCAACTACCAAATTAAAAGGTGGAAAATATTATTTTTCTAATACACTGAGCCAAGAATGTCTTGAGAGGTTGTATTCTTTATTTTAAAATATGATTTACGTTGTATAATAAAATTTTTCTCAAAGATAATGTTCTAAAAGTAAGTAAGGCTTAAAGTAAATCTTATATAGCTTCTAACATTACAAATTTATCAATACTTTTTCAAACTCTTGTTCTTAACTTTGCATGTTTGGTAAAAGAAAATGTAATATGGAATGCACTTTAATCTGGAAATCAATTGTGACAAATTAGAATAAAAATGTTTGACAAATTTTATATTAAAAACTAAATTCAACAATTTTATGACCAGCCTATAACATTTTCCTTTGACAGGCTGGGTCAAGTACTTAAAATAAAATTTTAAAGTGGCAGTATAGTTATAAGTATAGGTAGAGATGTGTTGTTCATGAATGAAATAGTACAAATGAAGAAATCTTCATTCAGCGCTCTGGACTAAAGTAGATGGTGGCATGAAAATTCTCCTATATCGTGGATTGGGTCTCGTGTTCAGCCTTGGTTTTGAACTAAATGATTTTACCCATTCATTTTGTTTGTAACGAGCAAGGTAGTTTGTGAGCAAAAAGAACTAAATAGGCATATTAAAAAATAAATCATGATTACATGCAATGTAATGATTACTACAAAGTAACTATTATAATTTTATATCAAGGAGTAAGTTACATTCTGTTAAAAGTAACAATTACATGCTAAAATTACTAATAAAGTATACATTGTAAGTAACTGAATTACTTTTACTCAATTACTCCCCAACACTGATTCTCTTCATGTTCCATTGACAATCTTTGGTGATTTATAGAATTGCAACCAATAACAACCCTTGTTTATGGAAAATGTGAAGAAAGTTAAACATTTCACATATAACACACAATTTGTATTCCGTCCCTATCCTATTATTTACAGGTATGATGTTCTACTGAGAAGAATCAAATTGCAACAGTTGTATTTATAATGGTTTTGGAAATTAAATCTAGAACTGATCTAATTTTTATTTCATAACACTGCTTGTATTAAAAAAATGAGATGTATTGAAGAAAACCTTAACTTCAAAGATTCCAGTTATACTTTCTTTTATTGTAATATTTCCTCTTAACTGACATTCTACAATGAATAAACAATTTACACTTGTTCTCTGTGATGTTGAGAAAATGCCCATCATATACATTGATGTTGTTTAAACTTCAAATTTATTATGTTTTTGTTTGATATATATATATTTTGCTTACTTATTGGAATAAGAAAATAAATAACTGAGTTTCTCATAGAGATGTAGGCCTGTAATCTGTAAGTGATGATCAAATATCACAACTAAATTATTTGAAATATTTGATTAAGTACATCTTTTAACTAGCAGACATCGAAATTCTTTCTTGTTGAGAGAAATGTTAATTTTCCAAATTACAGTAAATAATAATCTTTATGGTATGCTCCATACATGTATTGATATACAGTGTTCTTGTATCTGAGGAATGATATTAAGCAAATTATTTTTCTTCATTTTAGGATCCTGCTGCACTTAATGTTCCAGAAAATGAAGAAAAAACCATGTTTTGGGAATTCCATGTGCTGTATAGTGTTAGCTATTGTGTTCCTGTTTTATTTTTCCAAGTTTGGGATAGTGGTGAGTTGTCTGTTGCATTTTAATGACACTTCAGAATATAACCCTAATATTAATTCTTCAAATTTATTAAATAAGTAGAACCGTTCCTTTCCTTGCTTTTTTGTATGTGTTCTTATGATTTTTCACAGATGGGAAAATGGTGCCTTTACAGGAGCTCTGGAGAATTGTTGACACTAAATTCCAAGGAAGATTACGTCAAGATAAATGGTCAATCCTTACTCAGCAGGCAAGTACAATTGAATTGAGATAGAAAAATCCAAATGTTTTAAAATTTTATCTTGCATCCTATTTAACATATATATTAAACACTTAGTGAAAAACTGGAGAAAGAGAGTTAGCCAAGGAATAGAGATTACAAAACACAAGAAGGTAGAAACAGTCTTGTATGCTGATGACCAGGTCTCAGATTCTGATGATATGTCATATTTTCATTAGTGCATTGTAGCTAACTTGTATATGAATGTTGATAATGACATATAGGTGACAAATGTATAGTTGTTGGGTAATTTTTGTCATTTTTTGCCATTTTAAATTTTGTAGGTAATTTTTTGGACCTTTGCATCCTTTTAACGCATTTTTTCCTTTTCATGTTTTTTTGATAATGAATGTTTCATGAATTTACAATGACTCACTAAAAAATTTTTTTATTATATCACCTGTTCATATTGAAATTCAGTACTGCAATGGACTCTGTTTCTCGAAATCTGATAATTATATGGATCTTTAGTAACTTCCTTGATCTTTCAAAACCAACGGTTGGAAGATCGGAGCTAAGAATTACATTTCCTTCTAAAGTGAAGACTTTATATTAAAGATAATTAATATAAAATTGTAAAATTCATTCATAAGTAAACATTTTCATACAAATTTTTGGGTAAAAAAAAAAAAGGGGGGGTCATTTTCCCCTTAATGTAAAGTTTCTAGGTCATTTTCACCTTAGTTTTAAGTCTTTTTATAGATCATTTTCAAAAACTTTTTAGGTCATGAGAATCCGAGCTCTGCTGATGATCAAACTATTATAATGGATTTTGAGGATAATTTACAAAGAGTGGTTCTTGAATTGACGTAAGTGGCCCAAGAATATTCCATGAAGATAGCAGTTCACAAAACAAAAGTTATGGGAATACAAGGCAAGGAACAAAGGGGAGCCAAAATAATAATAAATGGAAAATTAGTGGAACAATTAAAAGATTTTCATACCTCAGAAATATCAAGTGTATACAACCCAACAGAGGAAGACAGAAAAAAAACTTAATTACTACAATATATTATGTGAAACAATGAAGAGGCATGGATTCGGAAACATAACAAACTCCCCAATATAGCTGCTAAACCTAGAATCATGTATGGCTCAGAAACATGGGTAATGAAAAAGTCAGACAAGCAAAAACTATTGGTGGCACATATGAGATTTCTGAGACACTTCATAGGAATCACAAAAAGAGACTGAGAAATAAATACATCAGAAAGAAACTGAAAAAACCTACACATTACTGTATAGGTTTGTTTTGAAAATATTAATTAGTTATTCATCCTCTTACATTTCTTTTTCTTCACCATACCAACCCCTTTTCTTTTACTCATTCCTAAAACATTTCCATCCCCAGCAATTATGTTGCATCTTCAGAATTTCTAATTTTTACCCATTTATCTTTTTATTCAATTGAAACTGCAAATGATTTTTAAAAAAAGTTTAATTAAAAATGTTACATTACAATAGTCATTTTATAATTAGAAAATAATTTTCATTTTATTTCATCTCAGAAATCTATTACAAATGGTAATGCATTAAAAATTTGAAAAAAGCTTAAGAATCCAATGAGTATTATGAATTGTGATCATGCTTATGGCTTCTAATTTCCTTTGATAGTTTGCTATAGTCTTAAAATACTGACAAATGAAGTAGAAATATAATTTTAGCTCTCTTTAGTCGATGTTGATTTTTATTAACACATGAAAAAAATTTGCCATTACAACAATCCTACATTGAAAATATATTCTATATTTGTTTCAGGAACATCCACTCCTTCGCCGACCATTTTACTTTCTACATCCTTGTGGTACAGAATCACTTCTGAAAATTTTGAAACCAAGGTACACCCATAAATTTATTACATAGTGTCCTCAGATAAATGAAAGTGTATTACTTTTTTAGTTGATGGGTATGAGGCTATTGAGTTTCACCAAGTTTTAAACTTCGCACGCTTTTAATAGAAGCGAAATCACTCGAGATGACCTCCCTTGAAATCCCTCTATTCTTTTGTTTCAACTCTTGTTTCTACAAGATGTTTATTTCGAATATTGTAGCTTGTCAACTGGCTCTATGCCCACATCTGTACGGGTCATTCGTTTCATCGCTGCCCGCCTAAGTCTCGTCATCTATGTTGGACGTGAATTGCCAACTCACATGCAGATATGCAGATTCACTTTGCCTGCACTCTGCGCTAGTGTTCAGTCACAAAACGTCATTTCGTCAATTTTTTGACACTTTTTGGGCCCTGTTTTTATTCAAGTATCCACTCCTGGGGGTAAGGGGGAGACATGTGGCGAGCATGGCATATTCCCATAACCGTTCTTAGCTTATTTGGTCTCTCTGAGCTTTCTTTCGTTAGAGCTATAAAAACTGAAACGATTTGTATTAGAAAGCAACAGCTTCATTTTTGTTCCGTCCGAGAATCGAACGCGGGACCGCCTCACAGAAAGCTAGCCTGCTGTCCTTGGAGTACCTGATGGGGCAAACTAAAAAAGCAACAGATTCTGCGCGCTGGTAGTAGTCGACGTCAGAAATGACATTAACTCGGACCTACCTGGTGAGGATGATCGCAAACTACATTAAGAATAGGAAGATATACTACGACGACGCAAATATCGCCCGTGCGATGCCCTTATCGCCTTACAAACCACAGTAGCCTCATTATCGACAGAAGAAAATACACCCGCCCGGTCAAGCCATCCAATGGAAAAATAATATCGAAAAGCTAGGAGCGGAACTAGACTAACTAGCAGGCAAAACCCATCTAAAAAACAAAACCGAAGAGGCGAAAGCAACTGTGGGCAAACTTTCACGAATGATGTCAAACGTAAGAGGACCGAAGGAAAAGAAGAGATGCCTCGCTAGTGTCCCCTATCTCAACTGGTGTACGAAGCACTAGTGTGGCGAAGGCTTTGAAAACAAAATCAGTGAGGAAAAAGGTCTCTGCAGTACATAAAACATGTACTATGAGAATATCACTCACTTACGGGACAGTCTCAGAAAGTACTGAGTTCGTGATCGCTAGCATCGCACCAATGGATCTACTCGCCAGAGAAAGACAAGAAATGCACAGCTCGAAGGGAAAGCACGTCAAAATTAAACAGAAAGCAACGGAGAGATTATTTAAAGGGTGGCAAAAGAGAAGGGACAACGAGCTAGAGGGAGATGGACACACCGCCTCCCCCAGACTTGACGTGGACAAAAAAGAAGCACGATGATGTCGAGTACTCCCTGACAGGCCACGGTAGCTTCAGCCAATATCTACAAATGTTTGGCATCAAGCAAGGAGCAGAGTGTAACAATTGCGACGACACAGACGACGTTGAACACACTTTCTTCACTTGTGAAGAGTGGAAACCAGAACGACAAGAATTGACGGCCAAAAATTCACACAGTCCTGGTTCCAGAGAATATGACGACCTTAATGCTACAATTGGAAGAAAGCGGGACATACATATAGAGTACCATTGTTCGTAAGAAGAAGAATGAGTGAAAATGACCTGCGACACAGAGATGCAAATAAGCCTAGCCAGGGTGAAATTATGTGAAAACAGTTCCTCTCCGGCTAGAGTGGGGACAGGCACGGGAGGTAGTACGTTTTATGCAGTGGTTTTCAAACATTTTGCTGCCTTGATTCCCTTCAGATAAACATTTTTCCACACGCCTTCCCTCATTCAAATTAAATTTTTAATAACAACTAAATTTTCCCCCCTGTAGGTAAGACGATCAGTATTATATAAGTAAATAACTGTTTGTTATATACTTACAGTGTACAAAATAATTATTGAAAATAATAATTGAAAAGTGATTTGAAGTATTTACTGTTGCAATTACTGAATTTAATTAATGTTTGAAAAAGTGTAGAAAACTGCTAGGAAAACTATAAAAAAACTAACATATTTATAGTTCAAAAGAGTCAGTGAGACGGATGGGCTTGTTTGGTGTTAAACAGTTCATTTACTCGCGGCACATATTTAGAAATAGCAATACGCATCTTATTCTGGATATTTATTCTTGATCCCCGCCATGGCTGAAAATCTGGTTTCAGATATGTTAGAATTGGCAAAAGGACACAGAACACACAAGGCTTTCTTTATTAACTGTGGATACCTATTCCTTACGGAGCACCAAAATTCGCACAATGTTGTAGTTTGATACTCTGTCTTTTAGTGTGTTGTCTGATGAAAGATCAATAAGTTGTTTTCCTCTTCTTTTGAAATTTAGAAATAATTAGAGCATTATTGCACATTAGAGCATTAATTGATTCAATTATTTCGACGTTCTCGCTCCTCCCCTCTGAAACTTTCCCGCCTCCTTGGGGAGGTGCACCTCACAGTTTGAATAACACTGTTTTAGTGGGCCGCAGACAACTGCATCCACACATAACCTCGAAGATCGGCTTCAAGGTATTTGTGAGGGGCCGTCCATTAATAACGTAACGCAAATTTGGCGTATTTTGAATACCACCTCTCGCCTCATGTAACGCACGCTTGAACCCCCTCTAATAATTACGTAATGCTTGCGACAAGACACTCCCTCCCCGTTACAATAAATAAATATCAATTATAAAGCAGAAAAAACAGTTGTATTTCTGTTATATATTAAAGTTCATGATAATTACAGCGAGTTCGCGGTGCGGACTGCACGTAACAATGAGATTGGGAACAATTTTTTGAATGAAATAAGGACGCGTAGGCGAAAATATTTCTGATAAATCGTGCACACGCCGTTGTGGATGACAGGCTCCGAGTCTATTGCGCCAAGTTAATTGGATTCTGGAATATACTATTGATCAGCTTTGAAAATTTCTTCGTAATGTAATATATTCAATCTATATCACTGCTGAAAAAATATTTCCATTTATTTCATTAATTTGTATATCATAACGTTTTTAATTCATTACATTTTTAATTTAATTTATTAATATGTGAATGTATTAGTTTAAGACAAAATAAAAAGAATTATTTCAGCAGACGTTGAAAGATTTTAAAAATAAGTATCAACATTATGTAACACTAAACTATGAGCCCCCTCTACTCTTACGTAACACAGCGTAACGTTGTCTCAAACTCCTCCCTCCTTTTTAGCGTTACGTAATTCATGGACGACCCGTGAGCAGATTTTTCACCTACCCACAAAAGAAAAAGATGAGAGATGATAACAGATAAGCCAGGAAGTGTGAAATTAGGAATATATTTTTCTCTTATTACGATGTTTGCTACCACACAGACATACTTTCAAAATTCATCCTCAGAATGGATGAGTTATTCGATATTTTCCTCGCAAAATAGGGGTGTTTTAGCGATGCATTTGGGCATGAGGGATTGCGACCGGGCGAGGTAGAAGTTATTGGGTGAGTTGGACGTTGGGGAGAAGTGGTCGTGAGATCGGGTGGAGTGGAGCGTGTGAGGGAAAGAGCATGATGAAAGAAAGTGACGGAGCGTAGTACGTCGGATTGGGCTGAGAATCCGTTCTCAACCCTGCTCTCGTGGTTATGAAGCGGAAAGAGTAATAAAATAATGTTATTTCATGCCGATACGGAATGTAGGCCTAGTCCTTGAAATCGAGGTACGAATATATCCAGTGTAGGGCGATTACATGCATTCCGTATGAAGGTAAGAAGGGGAAATGTTCAAGACGAATGACGTGAAATGCTGTAGAAATATCTAAAATTATTCCAATAGATGCCTCCATTTTGATGAAGCAACATCTTTACGAAACGGAAACATGGCAGTTTGAGAACCACTGCTATAACTTAATATGAATATTAATTTCTTTGCTAATATTATAAAGTCGTTGCGGGAGTAGAGTTGAGTGGGGGCGGAGCAGGAGGTAGAATTTTGGAAAGAGAGAGAGGAGAGTCCTACAGACCTCATTTTAAAAAAACTTTACATACTTCCACTGCCTTGTATTTTTATTTATGAAGTTATCATGTTTGTAAAGAAAAATCTAGTAAACAATGACACACTTTACAAATTTAACTGAAGCTTACACCCCTATAACACAAGGCAAGCATGTAACCTTCATCAACCAATATTTACAAGCACATTATACCAAAATAGTACATTCTCTCATATACAAATCTTCAACAAGTTACCAATACATCTGAGAAACCAATGTGTACAACGTCAAGAAAAAACTCAAACACTTCCTCGGGGAAAAACTTTTTTCTAGTGTTCAGGAATACCTCAATGGCTAATATGTGTAATGTGATTTCAGGTGCTGTAGTAAAACTAGGTGTAGAAATAGGAAAAAAACTGGCCATAACCTGCCTCCTTCTCCTCACCATTTCAAGATTTAATCAAAAAATATGCTAATACTGTTAAATCATATGTAGCTGTTACCATAATTGTTATCATGTACTATTATTAATAATAATAATAGTAATAATAGTAATAATAATAATAATAATAATAATAATAATAATAATTATTATTATTATTATCATTATCATTATTATTATCATTATTATTATTTTATAAGTAATTTTTTCTGTTATTTTATTATTATAGTAGTAGCAGTAAAATCACTATACCAAGAAAATGTTATTTTGAAAAATGAAACCTACAAATCTTGAAATGTTAAAGTATTTTAAATTAAATTAGAGTAAGTTATAATGTTCAACTATTTGCTACTAAAAATAATTATCTACTGTGTAATATCGTAATATATCTGTAACAAGTATTGTAGTATAATCTCTAGGCCAATGACCCCATCTTGATCAGGTTTTTTGTCCAGTTTCCCAGGTCCTTTGAGCAAATACTGAGATGGTCCCTTGTTTTGCTTCTGGACAATAAAAATAAATGTAACTTCACTTGCTGCACTCAAGAAGATGTATGCGATTGTACTCCCTCTATTTATCAGGCAATTTGTTTTCATATTTGTTTATTTTGTTTATGTAATTTCAAATGAAATAGTAATAAGGAAGATCCCTCACTTTTAGCATTTTTTTGAATCCTTACACCTTCCTACTATGCATCATTCCACTCAAAAGCAGAAAACATTTTATGACTTGATTAACTTCTTAGGTTAATTCGCAGATATATACCAATTTTATTTTGTATTAAATAACTTTCCAATTCTATTGATATAAAACACTGCTTTAATATTGAAGAATAATATGGTGTTGACATGTCACTGAGAGAACTTTTAAATTAGTAAAAAAAATGAAGATACGAAAAAATTCATTACATTTCTTACTTCATTTGGTTAGAAATTTTTCAAGCGATTGCTGAAGTAATAGTACAATAGGTGTTACAATCAGAGGCACACTTTTTTCTCAGGGACGGGGACTACGTGTGTTGTGTCTGGCCAACTTGATGTTTCCTTATAAAGAATTTTTGAGGTATGTACATATAAAATGTACTTTTGTATGTTGAATTATAGTTAATATTTATAATGTAAACAATTGATATAATGAATGATTTTTGTTAGAATAGAAAATTAGTAAAAGCTATATTTTTTTAATGTGTATCAATGCCATTGGGGAGGGGGCGATGAAGCCATATGAGCCGTCCTCCTCCTTAGGTACACTAATGGTTGCAATATACACTAAAGAGCTTCCCCCCCCCGAAAAAAAACAACAAACAAAACGGTACAGCCATACGTGTGGAAATAAAGAGATCTGGAACCAATCAGAATACGGCGCTCCGGTCGGCAACGACTACATAAGACAACCAGAGTCTGGCACAGTTAGAACCGTTATTGCTGCTACAATGGCAGGTTATCACGATTTAAGTGAGTTTGAACGTGGTGTTATAGTCGGCCCAAGAGAGATGAGAGCATCTCCGAGGTCGCGATGAAATTTGGATTTTCCTGTACGACCATTTCACAAGTGTACTGTGAATATCGGGAATCCCGTAAAACAGCCAACATTCGGCATCGCTGCGGCCACAAAAAGGTCGGGCAAGAACGGGAACGACGACAACTCAGAAAAATAGTTACACGTGACAAGTGCAACCTTTCCGCTAAATGCTGCAGATTTCCATGCTACGCCATCAACAAGTGTCAGCGTGCGAACCATTCAACGATACATTCTCGATATGGGGTTTTGGAGCCAAAAGCCCACTCGTGTACCCTTGATGACGGCACGACACAAAGCTTTACGCCACGCAGGGGCTCGTCAACACCGACATTATTGATGACTGGAAATACGTTTCCTGATCTGACGAGTCTCGTTTCACGTTGTTTCGAGCGGATGGACGTATACGAGTATGGTGACATCCTCATTAATCCGTGAGCCTTAAATGTCAACAGGGGACTGTTCAAGCTGATGGAGACTGTGATGGTATGGGGCGTGTGCAGTTGGAGTGATATGGGACCCCTGATCCGTCTAGATACGACTCTAAGAGGTGACACGTACGTAAGCATCCGGTCTGATCACCTGCGCCCACTTATGTCCATTGTGCACCCCGACGGACTTGGGAAAATCCAGCAGTACAATGCGACGGCCCACATCTCCAGAGTTGCTACAGAGTGGCTCCAGGAACACTTCCACTGGACACCAAAATCCCCAGACATGAACATTATTGAGTATATCTGAGATGCCTTGAACGTGCTGTTCAGAAGAGATCTCCGCGCCCTAGTACTCTTTCGAATTTATGGACAACCCTGCAAGGTTCACGGTGTCAATTACCTCCAGCATTACTTCAGACATAAGTCGAGTTCATGCCACATCGTTTTGCGTCATTTCTGCGTGCTCGCTGGGGCCCTACACGATATTAGGCAGATGTACCAGTTTTTTGGCTCTTCAGTGTAATATAATGTAATTACTGTTACCAATAATATGACTAGTAGAACTAGGTTAGGAATTATATTCTGAAATTTTTGAATCTGATATATTTTCAGGCATGAAATTTTTAGAATCCAAGAACAATAGAATTAAATAAATGAAACATGCAACTGCAATATTGTTCCATGCTATTGAAAATCATTTACCATGCGAGGTGTGAACCACATTTGGCTTGTGTGTCATGCTTGATGGTAACACAATTTGCTAGATGATGCCTCTTATCGTTGATGACCAGTGTGTTGACTTAATAGAAATGTACTTATTTATTGCTAACTCTTTTGGACTATCTTTCTGTCTAGTATATTGATTTTTTAGAAATGAAGATTGGAAGAATGAAGACTGGAATATTCTTCAGAAACAATCAGATTATTGACAATATTTTTGAAAGAAAATTATATATACAATGGATTTTATTCACAAACATGTTTAGTTACTAGATATTAGTTAGCTTTTGAAAACAATTACTATCGAGAAGTGTTATGGGCAATGAGGAAGTGGAAAATGTTTTAAAAATTATGTACTAAAGTAATATTTGTGTTCTTCCATAATGTGTTGTTGATTTATTAATTTTCTGTAATCAGGAGACTATAGATTTTATGATTACCATAAAATCAGGTGGTTCTAAATATTTTTCCTAAGGCTAGCATGTGAATGATAATGAAGAGATGAATTACATTCCAATAAATTAGAAGATGCAAATTCGGGGTAATTTGAATACTTCCATTTTCCCCCTTGTAACACACACTTGAACCCCCCTAAATAATTGTATAATGCTTACGTCAAGACTCCAGACTCCTCCTTAATTTACAGTCAGTAACAGTAAATTACATAACAGTAAAAACAATTTGTATTAATTTTATTTATGTTGTATATTAAAATTTATAATAATGATATAATTAATTGGTGATGCAGGCTGCACTGCAACAATCACAGATGGGACAATTTTTGAGTGATTGAAGGATGCATAGGCAAAAAAGTTTGTGACAAGCCAGTCAGTCTGTCATGGATAACACATGGACAGTAGTCTGCAGTGCTTATTTAATTGGTTTCTAAAATATACTATAAATAGTTTTGAATATTTTCTTGTAATCTAATAGGTTCAATCAAATTATCATTGATGAAAAACTATTTCCATTTATTGAAACAATTTATATGTTAAAATTTTAAAAATTTATTTACATTTTTAACTTTAATTTTGAAATATTTATATTTTAATATTTAGTGTTTTAAATTGAATGAAAGAATTTTATCAGCAAAAGTTGAAAAATTTCGAAAACAAAATATTGACTTTACGTAGAATTTAGAAACTCTACCCCAACATAACGCAGCATCAAACACCCTCTTCCTTGTGTTATATAATTTACTGATGATTCCAAATTTAAAACTGAGGACTTAATACATAAAATCACACTTGTTATACATTTGTTATCGTATATAAAATCATATTTGTAGTATTTTACAGTATCATTACACAGTACCTTGGTTTTCCTGAAATACTAACACTATCTTTTTTTTATAGTTGGAATCCACTTGTAAGTTGGTTAATGACCATTGGACCAAGCATTGGCTTAAATATTTGTCCTCTCTATGGACAATCTCGAGATGAACCTGAACCTCAAACAATTTTGAAGAACAAGGAGGCAGTCATTTAATTTTGTCAGCATGAAGAAACCAGTGCCAGGAATCAATGTACTAGTCCTGAGAAAAAGACATGACTATGGTGAAGATTACCTAATAAAAATAAAGGAACTGTGTTGATAGGTTTATTTGTGTAAATTTAGAGAAACAAATAATCTTCGAGAATATTTGTTTTTAAATACAAAATGTAAAAGTTGTTCGTTGCACAAATAAATATATTCATTTTTTTTTTTTGGAATGAAGTAATTCATTGATCATAGCAATTTACACATTGCCATAGTTATTGAAAGTGTTGGAGCAAGATGATAATAACCCTAATTTTTGTAGGTCAGAAGAAAAACAAGTTTTGTATAAATCGAGACATTTCTCTGTTTGTGTATATACTTCTTTAAGGCATGTGTAATATAGGTTATCATTATACTGTCCTGACCCCTGCAATTAAGAATAGTGCGTGCATGTTTTTATCACTAGAACTGAAAGATGGAATGATGACTGAAATGAATGAGCTTGATGATGGTGAATAGATGCTATGTAGATGGTGCATATGATTATTTACTTGCACTTGCCCACATGACGAATGTGGAAATACAAACTCAAAGTCTTTAGTTTTATGCAGTGTGATTCTCACCACAACTGACTTTACCACCCGAGTTAGCTTTACTTATATGTGAATATTCAATTGTTTGAACATAATAAGATGAAATCCTTTTTTAATTTTAGGTTGCTATCTATTGATCCGCTCTGAGCAGCCCCCAATTCCTGCTATCTGTCTCCTGTCTCTGAGGTAAACCCGGGAATCCTGTAGTACCCTCCATTTTCATTTTTGGGATGAGGATATTTACACACTCCCTTCACTTTGTCCCTGATTGATATTGTTGGAGACACTATGGGACAAACACCATGGGAAATCTGATGCCTCTATTGCTTTAAACCAGTGGTTTTCAACCCATGGTTTGGGAGTTGCATGTGACCCTTTTTGGTGAACTAATACTAATTTTAACCATGGCATAAAGATTTCCTTACACCATCATTTTAACTACAATGTAACACAAGAAGACTTTTCACATTTCCCAACATTGTTTCAATGTGGAGTTCAGAACAATGAGAAATTCAGAGAAGCACTCTCAATTCTGAGATCTGACTTCAGCACAAGGCTTTAGGATTTCAGGTACAATGAAAATCTACTGAAACTTCTATTGCATTTTGTTTAATATGCTTGCAGCAACAGGCAAATGGAACTTATTGATTTGCAATGTAATATTGAAAAATTTAAGAATGTGCTCATTTTTCAGTTCTACTGTAGGATTGAGGAAAACAAAATTTTGATCAATCCATTCACATGCTTAGTTCATAGCATCTGTTGGCAGCACATATATATGAGTGAAGAAGTTTTCTTCAGAATTAATATTATGATGTCGAAACTGAGGAACAGACTTTCTAACACTCATTTAGAGTACTGCCTTCAAATTTCTTCACTCAATATTAAAGCCAATGTGACAATTTAATGACAAAGAAATTGTGTCAGGTCTTACAATAAATAAGCGAATATTACTGTGGTAGGTGTTATTCATTAACATTATAAATTGGAATACAACTTATAACACATGCACACATAGTTCCTGTAATGTTAAGTAATCTCTACAGTTAATATAATTATGATTTATTTGTGTTATATATGTATCCTCCAGTTATTTTGTTATTAATAAATCAATGTGGTGTGTGTTACACGAAAAAGGAAAGCCCTTTAGTTTAAGAAGGATGCTGACCATCGCTATACCATCAAATGTCACCAATGCACCCAAAAATTCTCTGCTTCAAACCAACCTCTCGTGGCCCCCTATCTTTTTCCCTTGATTGTTAGTTGCATTATGTATTAATATTACTAAAATTGTCAAAATCATTATATTTAAATACTACTATTATCATTTTAAGATCATAAAGAAGTATTATAACAGCTAATCTGATTTGTCATAGAGGATTATATTAATTTCATATGTAACTCAATATATTAATTAATTTATTTAATAAGAAGCCAAAGGTTGAACTGAAATGTTATCAGAAAGTAAATAAAATATGTATCTGAGATAAATACAAACATGCTGTCAATTGCATGAGACCAGTACTCTATTAATTTAGAAATGCCATATTTTTAAAAGCAAACTCTCAAAACTACATATGTAGTCATTAAAATGACTTTTATGCTCACATATCCAAAGATAACTTTACAAATGTGAATTCAAAATAAACTGGAATGTATTATTTAGAGAAGGAAATGGAGGTTGCCTTAATGGCAGAGTTCATTTTTAAAGAATCTTTGAAAATGTAGCCAAGGGGAATCCAGCCGATCATTGAGGGGGGGGGGGATCATAAATTTTCATTAAATAATAAACACATTAGTTATTATATTGATTATTATTTATGTACTGTAAATATGATACTATATAATATTATTGTTTAAATAATTACATAAATCTAACATAATTAAATATTTACATACATTTTACCAAGTAAAGGAAGGTAAACAAAAACTTCAGACCTTTTGGGAGGGCCATGGCTCCCATGGCCCTCCTCCTGGATCCACCAGTGGGTGTAGCTCACCAATATGGAATGAAGAAGTGCTTTAACCATGTTTGAGAATTATTGTATAAACTTCTTAAGCAGATACTGGTCTTGTCAACATATAGGAATGAATTTGGGGAGATATAATGGGTCACACAATAAAGACGAATTAGGAACTGATATTTTGACGGATGTCAATGGAATTGTGATGAAACATGACTAATAATTTAGAACTTGGAAGCTTTGTGATTGTATCGTTTTGAAGCAGAAAAGCAATTCTCATTACATAGGAGAAATAATAGATGCTAATAATGTAGATTCCGAGTATTTAGTGAAGTATTTGAATCATCTTTCTGAAACAGATCTTTATGCTAATGAGGAAACATTTTATGTTCATGAATCTGAAACTTGTCAGTTAAGGTTCTACTACCAAAATCAATTAAATAAGTTGTTTCTCATGACGAAAGAGCGATCAACTTCTTTAAAGTTAATTTCTACAGCAGTGTAAAATATAATGTGAAATATATTGATGTATGCTATTAAAATATTATATTTTGTTTTCAGTTTCTTAAGTTAAGTCACATTGAAGGCAGTGGCGGCTGCTCCTTAAGGATTTTAGGGCGGCGCCCTCCCCACAAAAACGAACCTTGGGAAAAGTTGCAGAAAATATTAGACTTGCAATAAATCGACTCGTATGATTTTCCACTAGGGCAATTTTTCAGGACGAATTTAATTTTACATACCTGATTAAGCGAAAGGTAAATGTTTTTGGAATGGATCGTATCGTGGACTGCCGCGTAGCTGGTGCATACAAGGCAATGAAAGCTTCAGGAAAAGTGGGAGTAGTGGAAGTTGGGTGGGGATAACGTACTGCTATTTGGATTTTATTCGGCAGAGCTATTAACTAAACTAAGAATACCGTCCATTTCATTTCATAAATTATTATTTTGTTTGCTGGAAATATTTTTTAAAAAAATTCTTATTTTCGAATGAGCACAATTGTATCTTCCGTTATCTACGTAAACGTTATCTTAGGCAAGAAGTAAACGTGCAAATCGGTTGTACACCACATGCTATAATTTTACTTGTCCAAGAAATATATTTTGAAGAGGTAAAACGTATAGCATGTGGGACATATATGCCGCCCTTCCTAACTCGCAACACACCGGCCGACACTGATTGAAGTTTTGTAATTAAAATGATAAGGCATTTTACTCTCATAGATTTTATGTGTGATTTAATGTGAAGTAAATGAGTTCTCTTTAGTTTTCTTCAAATTCAGTGAAACAATATTTGTTCAATGGTACAAGACCATCATATACATCATACCTCTGAACAACTTAACGAAAGAGGTAGAGTGGTAAGATAGTGAAAATGGTCTGGGGGTTCATATTTTTCTGGGCAAATAAATGTCTTCAAAACATTCAAAACTAAAGATTATACTATTTTTTTCTCCACTTTACCACTTTCTTCTACTTGCTGGATGAACAAAAGTGTTTTTTGTTCATTTTAGATATTTCGTTTCAACAGAAAATATTATTATTCAGTTTATAATCTCATCCTCTTTGGCATAAATACACATTTTGAAAATGAGTGACGTTAGGAGTGAGTTTTTAAATTTGTACGAATCCAATAAGTAATATTATAAACAGTCGCAAATGCTATTTTTTGTATAACAGCATTATATTAAATTTATACCGACAGCCAACATTATTTTTGGAAACTAATTTCAAAAACAGTTTTGCAGTTGTCAAAAATGATATTATGGCGTCACGCAGGGAGACGGTCAAGGAGGACGGGAAGGGAGGCGGGCAGGGAGAACAGGCCATGTGGACGAGAGCAGAGCTTAGGGGTGAGAACGGCAGGACTGTTGGGGAGACGGGCGAGGATGACGATGGCAGGACGAGGGGGGAGATCGGGCGGGGATGAACGGACGTGCCATAAAATGCCACTAGTGCTATAAAATGCCCTTTATGAACGGTTCCTTAGAGCGGAACCTTACCTTACGGAACTGTTCCTTACAGCGCGTATAATGCTCGTACACAAAAACTAATATTAATGGATTGGTGTACCTCCAATGTGCTTTAAACACTTCCCAGAGACTCCATGGAGTATTTAAAAATTTTCCTAATAATCCTTAGGCTACCAATACTATATTATGCAACTAGTTTATAATGTTAAACTTTATTGCATGAGTAGATGTTTTGAAAACAAACGACGTTGAGAGCGAATTCTGTGCGGTAAAACGGTGGTCGACTATTCCGTTTAGCGCTTCATCTACACGATTGCCTCGCTGCGATTGGCTGAATTTGTGATGACGCAATTATTCTTGCCATATATGGGAAATACGTTAACATTTCCTTTCTCCGGCCAGCCCAAATGCATGTGATGGTGGTTTGTAGATTTTGCCGTATCAACTTTAAGTGGGGCATGTGTAAGACGCCAACTGTTTCTTCGAAAAAATTTGTTTCTTACTATTACCATATGTGAGTTTTGGTGATCGCTAACACGGATTATTTCACAGTATTTACTCATATATACGATCCATACCCTGCCATTTATGAAAAAATATGGTATAGCTATTGAACAATCCCGTTATGTAGTCCTTAAATTTACCTGTAGAAAATGCCAAGCTGAGTGCGTCCTTCTCTATTTCACTGAATTTCTTTTCGTTGTCAGTTAAAGTTGTAGAAACATGCGCCACTTCTTCTCTATCTCCAGTTAGAGGTCTTCCAGGAGAGTTCTCTATCTCCTCTCGTGCATTAGCACTAGAACTTGAAGCTTCCTCTTGAATAATAATTTTCTTACAATGATCTTAATGAGCTAATTTCAAGGCTTCCGTAGCCGGAATCATTGAATACTTGGCTGTCCAGGATGAGCCGTGTCTCAGTCGATTCTGCTGACGTTTCGGACATCATGTTCTTGCCTTCTTCAGAGCTATACTGCTCAGTCGAAACGTCAGCTCGATCGAATGAAACGTGGCTCATCCTGGACAGCCAAGTATTCAACCCCATAATGAGCTAACGTTGGAGCATTATGCAGTATTTATTTGATTTTTTCGAACACTTCTGATTGTCTAACCATATAAATTGTACATCCTCATATAAAACATTCAAAGGTTCTAAAACAATTGACCTATTAGGAATAAACTTAGCAAACAAAGATCACCATTCCAAGAACTTGCAGCAACATTCGTTTCTTGTTAGGTGCAGAAAATTCGCAAATAGCTCTTATTCTATCAGGAAGAATACTGACACCGCTTTTAATACTTAGGCGACCTACAAATTCTATAGTATCTATTCTAAATACACACTTTTCTCTATTTAGTGTAATCCCTTCTTCACGGAGTTTTTAGAACTTGCTTTATTGTTCGGTCATAATTAATCCAGAATTTCTGCGTAAATCAAAATATTATCAATATGAATTTCTATCCCAGGGATTAATGGAAACAATTTACAATATATTGCAAAATATATTCTGGAGAACAATTTATTCCAAACGGTAGTTTCTTAAATATGAATCTAAAAGAAGGAGTGACAAAAGTTGTTAGGGGTTTATTCTCATCCTTTAATTCAATTTGGAAAAATCCCAAATTGCCATAAAGTTTTGAAAATAATCGTGCACTTTTTATTTACTTTGGCAAGGGTTACATCGACTTTGGGATTAGGGAACACAAAGCTCTTCAAACTTTTGTTTAATACAGAGTAATCGCTACTAAACCCTGTCTGACAATGTTTTGGAACATAAACAATAGGACTACGACAATCAGTAGAAGTCTCTGCAGGTTGTACGTCATCCAAATCTACAAACCTGTCCTGTTCTTTCCTTCACATTTCCATCAAAGTTAAAGGGACCACGCGAGGGTATTTTGAGAATACGATTTTGTATTATCCATAATATTTATCTTAAATTTTGTTTTCAATTAACCTAATCCGTTAAATAACTCAAAATGTATTTTACAAGAATCTGAATTAAAAGGTGGCATGTTTGTTGAACCTGATTGACCCTCTTCAAATGTTTAAATCAAAAAGTTTCATTTTTTCCAGAAAGTGCGATTTTAAGACCTTTTAAAATATACGTTCTGATTTTATCTCCATCACAATTTTTTAATTCTAGGTTTAAATGTCCAACCATTTTAAGCTTGCTTGCCCCCGGGCCAAAAATTAAAAGGTTTGTTTTGATTGTGTGGTGTTTGTAATTATTCGAAATTTGATTACATGGAATACATATTAAACCCGGCCCTGTGTCCATAAAGTATTTTGTTTTGCCCCTGAAATTATAATGATCAAAATTAAATCAAATCGTGACATCCGTTTTTCATCTTTGAGATCATAATTTACAAACTTAGCATTTGCATAATCTATTTCCTTGCTCTTGTTCTTGTCGATGAATCCCACAGTATTCCCTTCACGATTTGTACTTCTTCATACTCTGTCACAATGTCTTATTTTCGCACTGCCACGGCAGCTCAAATTTTCAGCCGAGCAAGATCTCGTGTCTCGATGACTCTTCAAACCGCACCAACCACAACGTTCTTCTTGTAACGGGAGTCTTCTCTCTAAGTTTCAAACCGCCGCGGCGGCGGAGTCCACTGTCATGAATACATCTTGTTGACCTTTGCATCTTCAGAGCCGCTTCGCAAAATTTCGCTTTGCCTCGCCAATCACTCAGCTTGTCGCGCCATTTCCACTGTTTTGTCAAGCCTCAGATCGCTAATTAGCAACCATTCCGAAAGTTTGGTATCATTAACACCGATCACAATTCTGTCTCAAATTAGCCAGTCCCTTAACGTCCTGTAAACACAACGGTCGGCTAACGTGTGCAATGAAGTTATGAAATCATCAACCTGTTCACCCACCGCTTGTACTCTTGAGTTAAAATTAATCTTTCAAAATGATATTTTTCTTGGGCGAATAATAATATTAGCAAAAAATACATGTACCCCTGCTTCTACGTTCGACACTTATTTGAAAATTTCTTCCGACTTTTCGCCCGCATAGTAACAGAGCAGGTCAATTTTGTGTTTGTCCATTTTATTTTTTCGCTCTTACTTCTTAAGAAGATAAAGTATTGTAATTCTGCGCCGGAAGACAATGAATTTCATATTAAAAAACTCTTACTGCTGGGCCCTGGTAGCGAAAACGTGGATAAATCTTCCTATATGCAGTCAATTTCTTCCTCTAACACAGGCACGTCAAACCACGCCAGCACAAGGTACTTGCCCTCCTGAAGAGCACACCGTTCCTGCAAGAACGGGCAACTTCCCCTCACTCCCATCTCATTTCCCATCCAAATCCATAAAGGGTGTACACATGCAGGCCGAAACGGTGAAAGGCGGTAATTCCAGCTTCATACGAAAACATATTTGTTTTATCGAACGGCCACGATTTCAATTATTTATAATTTTTATTTCTTATTTTATTTCATGTTTATTTTATTTTTAAATTCGGCCTTAAATAATCGGTTTTACCATTGGGAGGGAATGTGTTTGAATGGCGAATTCCGTCCTTGTTTTTGTGTTATTGAATCATTAAGATATTTGTAGTTTGTACCAACAATGTGATATAAATTAACAAGAGTCTATAATTCAACAATTCGATCTTACGGGTGGACAGCTCTTTCAACAGATAAAAATCTTTGATTGACAAACCTAGAAATCTTAAAGTAGGAAGAAACAAATACATTTATTGCACTTTTTAGTAAACATTATTAATAAATCAAGACACATTTGATTCAAAATGTTTAATTACATTCTCAATTGTCAATTTAAAATCTGCTTAGTGTTTATTTCATTTTAATAGATAATTTATTTGCTTTAGTGGAGGAAATGGGCATTCATGTAGCTACATTTGGGGCAATAATAGTCAAATGACTTCTCCGAAAGATTGTCATGGGCCATCTACCCACTGATGTACCGCCATCCCCGAAGCAGTGTACAAAACTCCCTTTTAAATATCGCACCAGTTGCTCTGAACGTAATACCCAGAAACTCAAGTGACCTAACTACCTACTAGTGCTGTTATAGCTTCATTAGTCCGTTACTAGGGCCCAACAATAAATTTGTGCGCAGAAAATTTGCCGTTTTTCAGTATAATATTTACTTCCTCTTCTTACAAAGTAAGTGCGAGAAAGTAAATAAGCGGATAAATCTCGTTCCAATAGTCTAAATCTGGCCCCAATGGCCCTCCCCTGCATTCACCAGTGAGTGTAGCTCACCAATATGGAATGAAGGAGTGCTTTGAACATGTTTGATAATTATCGTATAAACTTCCTAAGCAGATGCTTGTCTTGTCAACATATAGGAATAAATTTGAGGAGATATAATAAGAGGCACACAATGTTACAAAAACAGTTTTTATGGGTTATTCAGAAAGTGTTTTAGAAATTATGATCCTGCGGGAATGTAGGATAGCAGCAATAAAGGCGAAATAGGAAAGGAAATTTTGAAGGATATCAATGAAATTGTGATGAAACATGACTAATAATTAAGGGGAGCTTTGTGTTAGTACATTTTGAAAGCAGAAAAACAATGCTAATTACATATGAGAAATAAAAGATGTTGATAATGTAAATTCCGAATATTTAGTGAAGTATTTGAATCATCTTTCTGAAACAGATCTTTATACCAGTCGGACCGACAGACGAACAGAAAAGCGGACGAATAGCCAGGCAGGAGGCCGGCGGACGAAGGTACAGAGAGACAGACGGACTGTCAAATGGACAGAAAGAAGGACGGAGAGAAAGGCGGAGAAAGGCGGATGAGACAGAAGGAAAGATGGATATATATATATATATATTGTGACGTACCTGGGAAGCGGTACTTTCACGACAGTAAAATTATGCAAGG
>BOPP01000079.1:5337562-5352144 GCA_017312745.1 Gryllus bimaculatus | reverse complement strand
GAGAGAGGGAGAGAGAGAGGGAGAGAGAGAGGGAGAGAGAGAGGGAGAGAGAGAAGCAGTAAGCAGTTTACAAAGAAATATTTACACTACAAAGATGTCACGATTCTTCATAAGATATCTTTAGAAGTATTTGAGTCAATAATAATAATAATACATTCAATATACCTGTTATGTAAATTTTAACATGAGAGATGTTGCCACAAAAAGTAAATTTTAATTCGACAAGACTTTCTAGTTGTATGGCCATAAAAGAAGAAATATGAGGTGAGCACAGTCTCCAGGATGGTAAACTGTGTTGATCTCTAGGAATTCACAAAAGGTCAGAGTTAATTAGGGTTCGAATCGAATATTGCAGAGAAAACCACAAAGCCTTCCCATTACAGTATTCTGTTGAATGCTCTTCCGAGATCTCTCAAAAAGGTGGAAATATCAATTGCTTCTTAGATTAACGAATGTTTTGTGGAAGGGATTTGTATCGCCAAAGATCAAAGAGCAATTGTCGACAACGTGGACGGTACGCTTCACTGGTTGATTAGTTCTGTCATTTTGAGGAAACCATTAGGGGCAAATTATTTACGAAGTGATTTGCAATAACTTCCCAGTCGAATTGTGGTTTCTGAGAAGTGTATCTTTAGTACACTGGTACATCTCCAAAATAATTGCTTTAAGTATGTGTTCCCCTAATTTTACTATTAATTTGTTATTACGGAACCAATTTGACATATATATTGTACAACTTATTATTTCTTTTTTACAAAGAATCATTTTATGATCAGCGAAGATAAGTGTTATTCCTTTTTTAGTTTCCCAGGGTATATAATTTACGTATAAAAAAATAAGACGTGGCATACAATTGAACTTTGGGACTTTCCCGATGCTCAATTCGCAATGATTGAAAAATGAGTTAGTAATATCCCTTGATTCCAGTGCGGTATTTGTACCCTGATCTTTTTTAAGTTACAAAGTTATCTAGTCTATGGAAATGACAAATTTTGTTTGTTTGCTTGTTTATTTATTTTACGTCGCATCAAAAGTTATTAGCGACATCTACACAATAACATTATTTTTATACATGGTGGATTATACCACGTTGGGAGAGTTGGGAGAAAACGTTCATATCACAATATTGACCAGTTTATACATATTATATATACATTTATATATACACACACTCACACATACATACATCCACATATCACTGTAAAAGTTTATGCCATTCAAGGAATTGAGAAACCCACTCCATTGTTCTTTGTCCTTTAGTACTTTTTCCATTTCGTTATTGACACAATGTCTCGTCCGGTCGGCTTCAAACCTGGGGCACAGAAATAAATTATTAATGTACATAGAAACATTACACACAACAGCCGCTTTCCCGGTGATCAGATGGGCATGTGTAATCTTGGTGTGACTTATTCTGCATCTAGTTAACACAACCTGGTAAGCTCTGCAGAAGGATGTGGCTGGATTATAATCATCGTAATCGCACATACGTCTTAATTTGCAGCGAGCGTTATTGATCCATTCCTGTCTGTCCAATTCTTGTAGTTTATTCTTGATGCTGGCGTGATAGTCCTGTAAACCGTTCACAATCCATTGTAGAATTCTCATCTTCATATTTGAAGATCTTCGCTTGTTAATTCATCGTTGTCGGGCGATTCTTCTGAAGAAACTGAGTAGACTGGGTTCTTCAGTTTCTTCATAATTCAGGTAAATCTTGATTTTATTCCACTTTCTCCTTATTCCTCCAGACAGTAATGGGTATATTTCTTTTAGCATTTCAACTAGCCTCCCTGTCCCGTTGATGTAACTGAGAGATATTTGAAGGGGGCTACTTGAACCATAAGTGTTTCCCAAAAAGTCTTTTAGTTGCTCGTACGTAAATACATTGTTGGATCCTTCTAACTCTTCTTTCACTGGAGCTCCACTATGCTTTTCTTATTGCTGCCGCTACTAATGGTGTTCTCTCTGGATACCTTCATTTTCTTTTTCGTAGTTTGTTTTACAGCACCGTTAATTCTTCCTTGGGGACGGTTGTATTGTCCTTCCGTAAGTTTACTTGAATTGTTGCTGGGAGTGCTTGTGATCTGTGATAAGGTCCTCTTAACAGGCTTGCCTTGGTCGAGTGGGGGAAACTCGTGGTAGCTTGGCACCTTGTCTCTTTGTTCGTTGTCATCTAAACATTGTTTTCAATAATTTCTTTCGATTGATTGGAGTTAATGTCTGCTGTATTTTTGCAGTTTTTCGCAAATTGCCCTTATTCCTTGTAGTTAAAAAAATTTTATAGTTCCGCTAGACACGTAAATTCAGTTTCTTTCTCCTTTGCATGTGATCAGTATAGCTTCAGGTATCTTACTTAATAAGTCTTCCGGTACGAACACCTGTCTACGGAAACTTAGATATGAGTGAACTGCTCATTGCCAAAATGGGTTATGAGAAATGACACAAGCGAACTGCGTATCACTTTTAGTTTGTCTAGTTCGTCTTCAATTACTGCATTAGGAAACATAGGATAACATTTGAAATTACAATACGCTTCTGTCTACTTACAAGAGATCGCATATTGCATATTTTGGGAGGAGCCCTCAATATTAATAGTCTTATGCTTCTCAGTTAATTCGTCTACTAACTGCCTACTGCTCAAAAATACACCCACCCTGTTATTTGAAATTTTTGATGCATACGTGAAGTGACTAGGCAGAACAATCGTTGGTAAAGCTCCTACGGTCCTTTCGAGAGATGTGCTGTGATCTTTGCCTTCAATTATAATACCTTATTTCGTCTCCGGGTACATGGTGTTGAGAACCACTCTATTGTAACTTGGACGGCCGGTCGCTTTTCCTTCAACGAGCTGGTTCCTGTACTCAGAGGCCCGCCCTCGGATAGCCGCTTCGGTCTCAGCCATTTATTTCCTGTTCCCCATTCACAATGAGAAACAGGTATGTCGTAATAAGAACAGTTCTATACTTCAGTAGACTGCTCACTTTACACTGTCACTTAAAAATTTTTGAGTTCGATGAAAACACGCAAACTAGTCACAGACCGCGGAGCTATACTGAGCGGAGCGCTCGATGTTGCCTCGACCACTGCTGCCGAGCAACTGAATGTCAAATTTTGATAACAAATATTTAAAAAAATTGTTATAAAAATGTTATAAAAATTGACATCAAATACTTTCGAAAATGAAGAATATATAAAAAAATGGCCGTTTCCGGAGATTTTAATTTTCTAAATCTATATTGAGAGACTGAAAACGCGTTTTTTCAGATAAATTTTAAATTCCAATTTGCAATAGTTTAATTTTTGTAACAGCTGGCAAAAAATATAAGTAAAAATAAAAAGCGTTTGCCTACAATTTGAAAAATTATTTTAGTTACCCTTTTGAAATCCGGATTAATCTTTGCTGATTTGAAAATACCTAGAAATATGCTGGGGCATTTGGGTGATAGTTAACGCAAGTATAATGGCAGGTACACAAGTCTTTAACCAACAATCCGAAAATGCATGTAAACCAGACAAATATACATTTTTTAGTTCATTGATTATTTTCAGAATATACGCGGAAGAAGATTCGAAAACAAACATCTTATCGAAACTTTATCGGAAGCGCCCCATGTTGAACTTCGTGGCTGCAGACCCTTCTTGAGATGAACAGCAATTCTAGAGAAAACGGTAGGTTGAAGAATTTAGCCCCTACTTTAACCTGAGCTATGAACTTTCTTCAAATTGATTTACTTTTTCGAAAGTAGAAGGGGAAATACTGTGATACGGTATAAATGGAAAATTATGTAATACTTTAAGAACGAAATAAAGGTGTCTTAATGTATCAGAAACCTGCTATCAAGCTCTTGAGCCTGTGATTCACTGCTACTTTTTATTATTTTCTATTTTTTGTTTGTTATTAAACACAAAAATGCTGCGTGATCTGTGATTGAAATTACAGGTTGGTGATTGAAATAACCGGCAATAAGTGATCGTATAGGCGTTGTCTCGCACTGTATGTATAATATGTGTATAATGTAATACTACATGTATAATATCATATGTGACTGGTGTTAGAAAATTCTTAAATACAAATATCAGTTTATTAATTTCTAACATTAACGAATTATAGCGTTATCTACCATTCTTACTGCATCGTGTTGCAATGTTAAGGAAATGTATAACTAAAAATGCTATAAATGGCAATTCTTAACTTACTAATTTAGAATTTTGCACAAACTTTAATAACACAATTATGATATTACATGCTAAATTTAAACTATGTTTGACAATTCAGTAGATATTAAGGATTTCATTGCATTTTTAATCAAATGATCAAATAGCACCATACGATGAATCTGTGAGCCATTCACTCTCAAAATTTTATTTTGTTACGTGAGGCTGCAGTAGAGAAATCTTTAGAGCGCTTTAAAAAATGCTTATTGATTCCTTTATAAAAAAAATCTTTTTTTTCATTTTTAAAGTGATGTTCCAACAAAAGTGTTCTTATATGGATACTTATGATTATATAAGATAAAAAGTTGTGCGATCAGTTACATTACATTCTTTAAAAAAATAACAGACAAATCGAATGAAATTTGCAATTCACGGACCATTTTAATTATATGAAAATGCTATAAAATTTGAGTTGGAGAAATGCGATTAGAAGTCTGTCTGTCGGGTAGCCTTGTTATTTTCATCTAGAGAAATACTTTTATCTCTCCATTCTCCTACAATAAATTTTAGTTGCAAAAACAAGCCATACATCATACTTCATCATGCCAATAAAAAAACGCCCAGGAAAGGACTGTTCCAACCCTTAAAGGAACATTGCTAAAACATATATTTAAATTATTGCGTTACGCCCTAAACACGTTATGAATTCCAAACATTATTTCAAACCATGAAAGTAGGAGTAGACAAGTTTTTATTACATGGGAGCGGATATTTTCATATCAATTCTTGCCAAAAACGGCTGATGCTACATGTATTCATAATTCACTGTATATGAGTTAGAACAGATTTCTCAGAGTTCAGGAAACCATGCAATTCTCCCCATTGTACATCACAAGTTTTTAACGGTTCTTTTTGACGTTAAATAAATAAAAATAAACTTCATTCGAATAAAAACAAGCAATCAAACATCGATATTTTTTTTTCGATTTTTCATCTAAATTTCACCGATGCGTCGCTTTAAACCTGGACCTAACACAGTGCGTGTGTTGAACAAGGGGCGGCGACCGGCCGTTCGCCTCCCGAGCGATGGAGTCGTCCCTCGCCCGGGCGCGGCCCCGCGCGCTTCCCTGCCTCTGGGCGGCGCGGCGCGGGCCGCTCTTTCATTTTCCTTGGTACAGAAATTTTCTCATTTTCCTTCAAATATCATTATCGTTTTTTCCTCTTCCCTTACCGTTGTTTAAAAGGAAACAAAAGGGCTATGTTCAAGTTGGGAATAGAATATAGAGATGTCACTGATTCACTTCGAAAAAAAATGGAATATTTGTGTGACTATTTTGTGAAATGTAAACGATGATATGATTCAATTCGTTGTGTTACGACGGCGAGATATTCTGGTGATTTGTTCTGTGATTCTGGTGTGATGTTTATTGTGAGTTATATTTAAGAACAGGTTATACCCGTTGTTTTGTTTGATTTATTTCACCAAACAACAGTAAAAAAACTAACGTACAAGTGAGAAGCATAATCTGCTCACGTTTTCTTCAGCGCTCCGAAGTCTCTACCTTACACTTAAGTGTAGATAGTTGAATAAGGATTAAAGGTGCCAACAAAATGGGGTTGGAAACTTTTGAAAATTAGAAATTGCCGTTCCCTAGTAATATCAGAGTGAAATTTGTTTGCTTCAGTTTTATGGTATTGTTATTTTTATTTGATTGTGATTTTATTGTATTGCTAACAAATTACCAACCCACACACCCCGGCTGTGCTCGTATCACAACTAACAAAAAACGTGGATAGTGAAGCTATATTTTTATGTCCAGGGGGAAAACAAGGGTCCATACTACAATTTGCTCAATGGATTATGGGAAACTGAACTAAAATCGTAATCGGGATACACAAGCAATTTATGCACAATAATCGAGCTTCAGAAACATACTGTAGATTGAGTGATTATTATTTCATGGGCAAAGAGATTTTAAAAATAAGACTTAGAACACGTTACTTCTGCGTTTTCCACTTTTCCTGTAGGGTATATTGTGTCGCAAAGCGTGCGGGTTGCGTTGAAACGTCAAGCTTGGGGAGAGATATCCAGATGAGATTTTTGTAATGGAGTTTATTTAAGAACAGGGTTTACACAAACAATTTACACCCAACAACTATGCTTCAGGGACATAACATGTAAAGAGAAATGCATTAAGTGGACCGAAAGATTTTAATAAGTGAGAATCGGATCATGGTAGGTACTGAGAGAATGTACAAGTGGGTGGAAAGCCTGTGTTGAAGCGTGCGGGTTGAGTTGAAGCTTGACGCGTGGGACGAAATCTTCTGATGCGTGTTCAGTGACGTTTCTTGTAGGAATTTATCTAATGCCAGACAGGAACAATCTACACACAATAACAGAGCTTTATTGGTTGACTGATTCATTCATGTTCTCCGTCAAGTCAACTGCTACAGTCTTTAGTCTGTTTAGTGTAGTAAATGTTTTAATACCAGGAGATGGCGGTGTTCTTCTGCCGCTACATGGTGAGATTCGGCGCCAACATACACTCGAATTATGGGGAATTATGGGGAGAATCCCTCTTCAGGTTACCCAAACAGGTCATCGCCCAGCAGGGGCAAGGTCTAGGCTGTGAGTAGAGGGAGAGGACAGAGCAAGGAAAATGAAGGAAAGATGGCGCGCAACCCCTGCCTCGTAAGTTAGGGTACTGTTCTGGCAATCGCCTGGTATTAACCGAAGACACCACGGAAAATTATCGATTCTCCTCCAGACAACGGCTGAATTCGATCTCCCTCCAGTGTCGAAAATCCTGCTACCGTCGGGATTCGAACCCTAGGGCCTCTCCGTGAGAGTCACCGCAGATACAGCGGCAATGCTGATTCTGAGCTAAACGCAACTGGTACGGAGACTTCAGAGCATACCATATATTGAGAGAAACGTGTAACCTCAACATTCACATTTCAATAAATGATACTCGCGTTGAAGCCATAAATGTGTGGAAGAAGGAAGCATACACGAAGTACACGCAAGCTTGTGTGTTTTTAATATATCCTGGGAGGTACGTTGTGTTGAAGCGCGCGGCTCCTAGAGCAGGGATTGTCGCGCTGTCTGATCGCGCGGAATCGAGAAACCAATTGCCCGGGTAACAGAAGCGTCGTGTCCGGACGGTTCTTGCATATATTCTCGATTTAAATGAAGTGTCCCTTTAAGGCCACGACTGGAAGGAGAGGTTGGAACTGTCATCCAATCGGGAGCTTTAATACGGAATATATAAATCGTAACGAACATCCCAATTGAATGACAGTTTCTCCTTCTCCTTCCGGTTCGTGACCTACTTTTAAATCGGAGTATAGATACATTTAATAACAGAAACATTTGAACGTTTGCAAACGTATAGCACTATAATTCGCATCTGTATACCACAAGTGCAGAAGTGCACGAGTCTTGAACAATCATTCCAGAGATCGAAATCTGCCGAAATATATTATTCAATTTCAGGATTATTTTGAGAATTCCGAAGAACAAAGTTTCGGAAAGAAAGATCATGTCAAATTTTTTTTTGAATATTTCATGTTGAATTTTGTTGTTTCAGATCTTCCCCGTGAGCAACCGCAATTCTTGAAAAATATTGGTTGAAGAGACATGTCACAGTTGCCTCATTGTTCACTTCTCTATTATCTTTTAAAACAACATTCTCTACAAGGTTTCTGGTTAATGTTATATTTTTAACTAAATTCTACACTGATTTTGTTTTGTTATTTGAGATAAGAATACCATCATATATAATGATTGCAGCCTGACGTATGACTTTTCTTAACAATGGTTTGTATTTTTGAAAGTAGAGATGAAAACACTGAGATGCGGTCTGATGTTTACAAATGAAATAAATAATTCGCTTCGTTTTAAATGAAGTTCAAAACCCTCATGTGTTCTATACATTGCTTTTACGTGTAATGTTTAATTTTCTATTTTTTCTTTCTTTAAGAGGAAAGTGCCTACTAAAGTGAAATAAATACGTTGGAAAATGAAATAAATACACGAGTCGAACGAAAACTCACCACAATACCAATGCGTTGGAAAAATAAATTATATTTTTCGTTTGTATCAACATCATGGAACACCGAGAAACCGTGGCCCATTATTTCTGAAACAAATTGTGTATAAATAATTTTTCTTTTAGTAAACAATCTACTCATACATGTATTATTTAATGTGTCTGTGTTCGCATTTTCTTTAACTGACCGAATTTGTGCATCATAGACATCGTATCTTAATTCATTGGTTGTAATTTTATGTTTAGTAGAGAGTTCGTGAATAATGGTTTGATCAATTGTCGTCTTTGACTTAAATGTGGTCCAAGAACATTTATTATAATATCTAAGCTGCAGGAATTAATGAAATTGAGTTACTGATCTTTTTTCCAATATTCATCCTGAAAATAAATTTTAAAATCTCCGTTTTGAACAGTGGATTATAATAGAACGACAACTGACTTTGTGTAGAGTTATCTCTATATTTTTTAAACCGTTGTATATTGTAGAGCTCACTTCATTGGAGGCCTGTAGATGCAAAGAAAGAAAACTTGGAAAGTCGGAAGATGTACGATAGATATTTCACAAATATTTTCAACTGAATAGACATTTACTTCCATCAAGGGCATATAATCTATATGATTTCTAACGTAAAACAAGATTCGCTGTATCCAGGACTTTATTTTAATTCCTTTTTTCTACAAAAATAGCATGCAAGATAATAGTTGTGAATTTGAAAAATTTAAAGTTCATTACGAGTTAACCAATGTTCTGGGAAGCAAAGGATAACTGTTTTATTTAAATCTCTCTGTAGAGCAGCTTCAATACATTAAGCTTCATTTAAAATACATTGAATATATGGTGCTGTAAGTAAATCTTTTGCATGTACCTTCACGAATGTTTTTCTGTCGCATCTGACAGTAATTGCTGTATAAGCAATATTTATTCCATTTTTACCCCAAGACCATGGTTGAAACTGGTAACGTGTCCCAGCAATAAGAGCTTGTGGGGGCTTCGGGACATCGGAGAGACATTGTCACTGGGAAAACGGGAATGGGATGTAGGTTCAGAGAAACAGTATGTTCGAAATAGGAATGAAGGGTGGAGTAATTTACATGAGGAAGTGAAAGTTTTTTGGCAGGAGACTATTAAAGCATATGACTGCGACTGACTGCACCCACATGAATACATATTTTTTTTAAATTAAGAAATCCAGATGTAACTTACAAAATTATTCTGTTCTTAGCCTTCTAGACTGAGAAAATTACTTACAACGAAAATTAAGGTATTGAATATGTCAATCGAATGAATTTATGACAATAAACATTTCTAAAATTTCTTCCTGTGAACCTGAACTAGTGATTCCGAATTTGTGTATCTTGAATGCCACGTGCTAGGGGCATATGAAAAAAATAATGAAGATTTGGAGATGAAACTGATAACTTAACTGAAACATTAGTGCTTTTTTCTCAATATTTAGTAAATTTTCCTTTCTCGCCATTATACGTACTTACATAGAAAAAGAAAGTATTGTAATGCTGCAGCGATGTAGGCGTCTTTTTCGTCGGAAAATGATGTTATGGGTTCCTGATATCGAAAAAGTGGATAAATCTAGTTCCTGTTTGTAGTCAATTACTACCTCTAACACCACTGGATTCCCACCTTCACACCACAAAATTGATTAACGGCAAAACGTTCGTCCGTCAATCGGCCGTCAACGAAATAGCCAAGACCGTTCAGCCGATTTTCTCCAAAATTCCCCTATCAATCTGACTGAAATGGATGCCTCGCGTGTCTCAAAATGTTTTGAATTTTGAGGATACTTTATATAAAGCCTTAGTGTTTTAATTTTTTCAAAAACGTATCCAAATGTTTTTATTAAACGTTTTCCTTGGATAGAGCAAAGGACGCTTTTTAAGGCGCACGTATCATTTCCATTGTATTCTAAATTTTTGAAAATTGCAAATGTTTAAACTTTTATCGGCGTCTTCCTAGAACTACGATATTAAAGATAAATATTTTCCTTAATGAAATCTGTCTTTCAAACACAGATCTTTCAATAAATACAATTTTTCGAAATAAGAGTAGTTTTCCCACAATCTGAATCAAGAAATTTAGGCGATTTTTAAACAATTTTTTTTCGAAAAAAAAATGCTCGCAATTTTTAATTTTCGTTATTTGGATAGGGTAAAAGACTCTTAAGAAACTTTTGCAGGTTCCATTTTTAGCAAACTCTGTATTTGCGAAAATTGCAAAAAATCAACATTGCATAAGCTCAGTATTGATAGAGATTTTTTCATAATGAAATCTCTTCTAAAAAATTGATTTTTAACTAATGCCATATATACATTTTTGAAAACAAACGAGTAGTTTTAGCGCAAATTTTTGTTTGAATTTGAAGTAATTTACACAAAAATTGTCCAAAAACGGCTTTAAATTTTTATTAAAATATTTTCTTGATAGAGGATATTCGAGATATTATGAGGAGAATCTGCTTGGAAAAAGTGATTCTGAAAGCCCATAGAATTTCTTACTAATTGTATTTCGATTCATTCCGTTAAAATAGTAATAATATAAAGCACAATTAAGATTTTAGTAAGTGAAAGTGAACATTTTTGCGTTTATTTGCCACGAGTATGCAATAAAGCAACTACTTACAGCTGTCCATACCAACGATAATTATCGATTATAATCCTAGCAAACACTCTGGGGCAGGCGAAGCCGGGCGGTCAAAGCTGAAGGGAAGGAAAGGGCAGAGATCGGATTGGAGGGGGCAGGGGTGAGTAGAGTAGGCTGGGATTCACTAGAAATAGAATTATTTTTCCTGTCTAACAAATTATCGTTTTTAATAAATACCCGGACAATAGGATTACATTAGCTAGTTTAAATCACATTTATGACGTTAAAGTTACGGTTTTGTTTTAAGACAATATGGGTAGGTTAGGGGGAGCCACAGAGTGTACAGCCTTCGAAAAATAGATTTTTTAGTTTGTTTACTTTCTATATAGTTCATGTATACGTTCATTTTCAAACAAGACATATTTTTTTCTTGTGTGGATTCTAGACTTTCGCCGATAAAAAAAATAATATACCCTACACGGAGATTAGTGTCTCTAGGAAGAGGAGAAAGGGTTCAGGATTCGAAAATGCTGTGTTTTTCTATTACTTGAAGGAATTATATATATTTTTATACAAAAAGGCCAATTATACTGTGTTACGTGAATTATATGTTAATTGTTTTCAATAAGAATTAATCCTACAGGCGGAGGGGGCCTGCCTGTGAGGAAATATAAAGACTGGTATCTTCATCTACACAAGTATAATGAATAGGGAAAATTTTCCCAAAAAAAAACTAAGAGAGATAGGAAGCTGACACATTTTTAAGAAATATTTATGTCAAAGTTTCCCTTTAAAGTTGGTATACAAATTTTAGATATCTTAATACATATATGACAAGGAAAGCGTAAAAATAATATGTTTTTTAAAACTTTATAAACTGAATAATCATTGATAAAAATGGAAGTAGTTCAGTGAATGTATAAATGCTAACTTTTTTCATTCTCATTTACATATGAGTTTTCTTGAAATGTTGACCTACTACAATGTGCTTAGGTTTAGTAAAATAATTCTCAAAACCGAATTCTTTGTAATCCCCCCAAAAAAGTTTTTTAGTAAACATATAAGTAATATTTAGTGAACATGTAAAATACAAAACACATTTTGTAAAACACGAAAAATTTAAGACAAACCGTTACACAAATTTACATCAATGACCTAATACAATGACCAACGTATTAGTGGGTTAATAACCATCTCGATAAGGTTTTTCGTCCATTTTCTTTGACCCATTGCGCAAATGCTGAGATGACCCCTTGTTTCACATCTGAACATAAGTGTATCTTCACTATCTGTGCACGTTTCATTGAGGTCAGTGGGAAATATAGCTATTAAATCATCATTTCTATGTTCTCGCGGCTGTGGATTTCTTCACGTAGGGGACGATAAGGAATAATAGCTAAAATTATAGCTGATCTGCATTTGCAAATAGTTTTCATTGCACGGGAGCGAATATTTTCTTATTAATTTTTGCCAAAACACGCTCATTTCTACCTGTATTCATAATTCAACTTAATATAGTATAAGAGCTACGATATGAATTCTTAAACTCAAGACAATGTGCGCTGATTGCAGTTCCCCCCCTAGTGCGTCACAATGTTTGACAGTTTTTTTGTCGTTAAATAAACAGCAATAATATATTTTTAGATACTCGTATAACAAGGCTAAGTTCTGTTATGAAAACAAAAATTAATACGATTTCTAGAATAGTAAATATAAGACCTGATTGTTCTAGAATACATTGTCGCAAAATAAGTTATTTATGACCAAATTATTGCATTAAATATGTGAACATCCCTGAAAAGGAGCAAGCCTGATAAGACCTAAAAGACTAACAGATCTAAAAGAAATGATATTACGTATAATTCACTCTTATACTTTACCTTACACTTTACAGGGTTGTTGCTGACGAATTTAAAGAAAAAACGTTTTGAAATGTTGATGTGTTATCAGTATGAAAGAGCAAATATTATTAAAAAACAACATTCACCGTTTATTAAAAATAACATGCGATATGAACCATGGTTTAAACAAGGCAATTCTGTCTCTTAGGGAATAATTTATCCAGATAAAATATAACCTATTATATTTTACCATTTTAAAACTGTTAATTATTAATCAAGCGCGAGGTGCACAATCTTAAAAAAATGAGAACTTCTGTGCAGACATTAGTGATTTTTTACAGAGTGTCGTTAACCAATTTGTATGTTAACGGCAATCACGCGACGTTTGTAGAGTTTGAAGCGTTTTTCTCAACATTGCGCTAATACAAGTGGTTCCGAACTGTGTCAGCAGAGTGTGCTGCTAACGCGAAAGTGACATAATGCCACATTCTCTTGACACGCATTCGTCCGGCTAGACGTGTCCACCGACGTGATGTTGCATCAAGGAAATATATTAGCAGCACACCTTGCAACCAAAATTGGGAAAAATTGCACTTTATCGTGTCATATGACTCGTATCTTACACGAATAGTGGGGTATTATAATAATGAGGTTCTATGTAAAAACACGAAAGTACAAAAACTAGACTATTATACGAGAATTCGCGTATGCGCAACGGCTGAAAAGTGGGTTCAATTCGTATACAGTACTGTATTTCACACAGCGCGAAAACTCTAAAAAAAATACGAAAAAATATGGTGATAACAAAGCACTAGACATTTTCCTTCTCATCAATGCATGGATCATATAAAATGGATTGTTTTGAAACAAAGAATATGGTGACATTTTGCATCTTTCAGAACAACGTGCAAACTTCACGTCAGTCACGTCAAGAGGCGTCACGTCACGTTACGTCACTTCGCGTCACGACACGACACTTCTCGTCACATCACGACACATCACGTCGCGACGCGTCAATTTCAAACGCGACGCATCCGCTTCCCGTGGGCTGGCGACTGTGGGGCGGGGGCGGGCGTGCGGACGGGCGAGTGGGCGTGCCGTCCCGCGAGTGGCGCGAGGGCCGGCGGGGCGAGAAAGGGGAGGGGGCGGAGGAAGTAATTGGCAGGCCGCCCGGAGACGTGGGGCACGAGTCGCAAACAGGTTTGCAGGTGCGCGGGGAGCCGCCTCGCGCCGCGGTGCGCGCTGCCTCGCAGAGGGGCCGCGTGGCACTCTCGCGCCGCTCGCTCGCTCCGCCGCCCTTCTGCTCCGCGTCGCTTGGCGCATGCGCGCGCGCGCCCTCCGGCCTCCGCTGCCACCGCGCCGCGCCGCGAGGAGGACGCCCCCCCGGCCCGCCCCCCGCCGCCCCGGCCGCACGACGAGGAGGAGGAGAGAGAAAGTGGGAGGAGCGCGGAGGCGGAGAAGGCTGAATCCTTAAACGTCGCCCCGCTCTGCCACGTGCCCCCAGCCGCGTCCTCAAGTCTACTCTGTCTCGCTCCTTCCCCGCCCACCGTTCTCCGTAACCGCCGCCGCCGCCTTCTCTCGCCGCGAGCCTCACCGTCGCCGTCACCGTCCCCCGCCCGCCGGCCCCCTCCGCCCCCGCCGCCCCCCCGGGCTGCCGAAGAGCCGACGGCGCGGCCGAAGCCGCAAAACACGCGCGACCGAGCTGCGCGCGCATCGTCGTTGCTTGTGGTGGCGCACGGCAGCCAGCAGCCACTCTTGTCGCCGCCCAGCGTCCGAGAACACTGTCTTCACATCCTCACGCCCTCAGCGCCCTCACGCTCAGGCCCGCCACGTTTCTCAGGATTAACGTCCTCGTGAACTTGCGTCCTTTGCGCCCTTGCGCCTCAGCGCGCCTTCGCGTCCTTCACGTTCTTGCATCCTCCCGAACTCCACGCCTGA
>BOPP01000079.1:5284203-5327618 GCA_017312745.1 Gryllus bimaculatus | reverse complement strand
ATATATATATATATATTAGTAGAAAGAAAGGAAACAATACATAAATAAAATCTTTCCAGTTGAAAGTAATTTAATTGGGTATGAAAAATATACATCCAGCAACGGAACCAGGATATTCCGAATCTGAAGGGAAAAAACACCATTCACGTTAGCGACTAGCGACACTCAGCCTTTGTGGTCCAATGCGAACAATGCAGCTGTTCGAGATTTTGTATGATTTATTTACGGTCAAAAAAGTAAAAACTAATGTGAAGGAAGTAGAGAAGTCTTAGAAATCAAATAGTCGGTGGTCGGTTTGTTAGGACGTTGCGACGGCATTCTCCAGGTACTGATCATTGAAACTACAGAAAGCTACAGATCAAAACAGTCGACCGTTAGAATTCATCTAAACACAGTGGCTGAATTCGACTCAGCGAGATAACTAGTGTCGAAAAACCACCGTCGTCACCCGAACCGTACGCCCTCCTGGTCAACACTCCTGATGAGACATATATGGACGCTAATGCAGTCAGTGGTTTCTTTTACCCTTCCACTGTATGCAGAATGAGAAGACGATTACGAAGGATGATCGATGTTGGTAGATGCATGATTATGGTTGCGACGATATTCAAGTCCTTGCGCCACCGAGACAGGCAACTAATTACAAACTGGCATATACCCAAACATTCGTGTGATGTTTGTATAATGAGGAAGAATGAAATGAACAATTTTACTTTGTTATAAGAATTACTTTGTCATATAGTATTACATAAGAATATTTTATAATTTAATATATTTGTGGGTACAAATAGTTGAAATGATTTCTCATGAAGTTTTTTTGTAATCTGAAAAGTTTTGGTGTGAATATTTTCTTTCTTTGTGTTTGGAATGCTAAGTAAGAGTTGTCTTATGCCGTTATGCTGGTGCACTTATAAATATTCTAAAAGTTCGTTTTCCATTAAAGTCTCTGAAATTTTGAAAAACAAATGTAGAAAAATTTTAAGTTCGAATCTCCCACTCTTCGTTTGCTGATTGGACTTGTTTAAGAGGTTAAATTATTTGTAATGTAAATGTTGCAATATTGCAACATAATATGAGAAAATATATATAGTAGCATCAGTAGTTTAATATTCTCGTAAAGCTTTCGGAGAGAATGAAATCGTCGTGAGTGTTTATCGGAAAGTGCCTTCACAGACGGCTTCTTTCATATTGGAAGCCTGTCAGAACGTGCTCATATTTTTCAGATCACAAGCGTTTTGTTCACTGGCACCGAAAGATATAAAGAGCGAGGTCAGTATATGACGATTATTAAAAGGTTGGTAAACACCGCTGTACATGCTTCTCACTCTTCGGAAACCTTTCGTTAGAGGGCAACATTTTTTACTCCATCCTTTCAAGATTTCGTATTCGTCCCTTTGCTAGGATTTCAATAAAGACATTTTAATATGAGACTTCTTTAGATGACCTGGGGTCAATGTCTTAATTTCTTCATATATGATGTGACGACATTGTTGCTTGTTCCTTTTTTCAGGGCTCAGGTATTACTCAATATTGCCAAAAAATCTATGACACTTATTTATATCGTCTTTCTATCGTTTGCAATAATAAAGCGCTATAAACAACAAACTTTACTTTTGTGCTGTTAATTATTGTGAAATTATTTCTTGAATAGCTTGTTGGTTGAGTTTTTGAAGCAACTCTACTATGAAGCAAATACGTTAATTCAATGATAATGTTCAAACAGTTTAATGATCACTGAAACTTCTCATAGCTTTCGTAAGGAATTGTAACTCTGTTGCTATGTAGCTCATTACAGTCATGAGTGTAATATAACATATCTGTTTTTAAAAAGAAATATTATTTAAGAACAAAATACGATGCACAGGATATAAATTCTTTATTTATTTTATTTTTTAACCAGAAGTTTATATTTTACTAACCGTAAAAATAAGATGAACATGACAACATTCACTAGAGATTAAAAGAGGAAGAAATGTATTATGTGGTTTCATTCATTCGGTGGTGTTTAAAGTAGCCATATAATGTTTATAAATAAAGAAATCACGCTGCGAACAAGGCCTGAAATGTCCTTCGCTCTTAACTTCGCGTCAGGAGCATTATTTTCATATCATTACGGACGGATGTATTTCCCGGAACCGAGATTTTCTGCTTAATTTCTGTTCTTGAAACGTTCCCTTTGTATCTAACATATTAATTAATAAGTTATTAACATTTTAACTAGCAATCAAGTAGTGATGCTTAAAGAGCACATGTTTTCGGGTTAATTGTAACGGTTACTATTATTATAATATTGCAATTTGTTTATTACTAATTATTTAGCGATGTTTTGAAGACCTCCCTTCACGAGCCGAAGAGCGGGAGATTCGAAAAGAATACCGAGCTTTTAAAAATACGAAATTTTTAATGAAAGTGACTGTGGTGCTACAGAATTCGGTGTATTGTGTCTGACCCTTACACGAGGTTTAAAGAAAAATTGAGCCAGTTTTTGACAAAATAGTGTTTATTTATTGCTAGAAAATTGTCATAATTTGACTTAAAATTGCCAAAATCTACAAACATTGAAATAAACTGCACATGAAATATTTTAAAGAAGGAATATGGTTTGTTTATTAACACACAGAGTTGAAGTGAGATTGAAATATAATGTTAATATCTTCGTTTTTCTTCCATTAATTACCTTGAAAATAGTGCCTATTGGATTACATATTTTGCATTGCAAAAACGGTTCCTCTGCACATATTGAAACATAGAAATCAATACATTAACGGTTTTGATGAATCAATTTAAGATTTATCGCGCTACCATTTTATAGATACACGAACAAGAAGTCGAAACCTTGCCAAGTTGAACGATTGCTGACGAAGCAGAAGAAGAAGCAGAAGAAGAAGAAGAAGAAGAAGAAGAAGAAGAAGAAGAAGAAGAAGAAGAAGAAGAAGCATAAGAAGAAGCATAAGAAGAAGCATAAGAAGAAGAAGAAGAAGAAGAAGAAGAAGAAGAAAAAGCACGATTAGTGCTGTTAAAAGTGCGCGAACGTATCAAGGAGATTCAAAGGTTTAAACATGTTTTTTCCTCTTTAAATATAATATAAAAACATCATAAAAACACTAATGTATAGATCAGTGTAGATACGTTCGATTTGATACATCATCTGCTGTGTTTTAAAATTGATCGAGTTAACACCGTAGCGATAAACGAACAAGAAATTCAAACATCGCAAAGACGAGCGGTTGCCGACAAAGCGTGGAGGTGGAGGGCGGTTATCGTCGAGCGCTCGCTCGCTCGCGTGGTGAGGCAGGTACCTGGGCGTCTGCGGAGCCGCCGACGCGACGCGAGTCCAGATAAAAGCAACGTGTCACAACTCTTTGAATCGCCACGCCCATGCTGCTTCTTATCGTGTGCAGGGGGACTCGTGGGGCCCCCTCCCCTTCATACCACAGGCTGACACATACGAAGACCTTCAATCCGCCCTTGCATCTCGTTTACGGAATTCATTTGCGATATGCATGTACATATGTACATATTTTATTTTTTGTATTGTTTGATTATATAATGTTTTGTATTGTTTATTATTTGCTAAAGATCAACATTAATCTTGAGGCAGTTAAGCGATTTTACATATCTATGCAATTCTGTTGTTAAGGCGAGTGGGAAACTGATTAGTAGATGGACGATGTGAAAACTACTCTAAATGACAAGATCAGAAAAATCACTCACACTGTTGGTTCGACTAGGGGCAGTAATTCTTCCTATCGTGAAGTTCAAAAGAATTAATTTTGTATTTATTCATCGTAAAAAAAGTACAAAATATGACGTATGAGGGACAAGTATTGACGTTCAGAGAAAAGTATTCTTCTTTTAAGCAAGATCACTACTTATCGGGTGAAATTCTCTGACGAAATGAAATTAACGAGAGTAACAAGATTTCAAGAACGGACATGTCTTAGCCTTGTCATAACAGTTTATGTTATATAATGTATTTCAGTGAAGAAATAATAAAATCACAATGCAGGGAACATAAACAATTTATACAAAGAAACAATGGATTTGAATGACGAGATACGGAGAAAAAAATATTGTCAGAAGAATGGCTCGATAGGAAATGCTGTCATAACGGTACGACGAATATTTTTTTATTTTTATTTATTGGTCGTTAGAAACTGTAAAAATTGTTTGCTACGTATTCGGAGTGGGAGAGTGAACAATTTTCTCACGTGTTCTTGAACTCCGGAATCTTCTCTATTTTATTATTGTATCTCAGTTGAATTATGAATAAAGGTAGCAACGAGCGTTTTAAAAACATTTGTCAACGAAAAATGTTTCGATCTCCTGTAATAGAAATTAATTTCCTCGCCAAGTGAGCTTCAGTATTGATTTGAAGGCACAGCTGAGAAATGACTGACACACACTCATCTAGTGACGAGAAAAAAGAGAGCCCAAGAGAACGTGCGCAGATAGTGCAGTTCCATTTATAACCTGAAGAAAAGCGAGGGGACACCCCAACATTGGCTCACCCGAACAAGTGAAAGTGGACGAAAAACATAATTGAGATGGGAATCACTGGCCGAGAAACTGATTTTAAAATAGTTACAGATTGCAATAAAAATAAAGTAAAATTGGTTGCATTTAATTTTAAATTTATCTGTTATTGTTTTACTCACAACAGTCTTAAATTGTATAAAATTTATATTTTTTTAAATGTTGGGTACAAAATAATTGTATAGAAATGTATATGAGTTGAATATGGATTTTTGATGTGTGCGATATGTTGGTACTGATGAGCAGATTTACTCCCTCGTGTATTTTACTTCCGTAAGAATATTTATCCTCCATTAAATAGATCTGTTTGTATAAATGTTACTGGTTTGTGAAATAAAAGTTGAAATAAAGTTAAAATGAAATTAAAGTTCATACAATTAGAAGTGGTAGTATGTGGTCTCTACAAGTAGTACGTGAACTCCACAAGAAGCTCGTGGATGGCTTTTATCCATTAGTCGTATATTTTTTTTGTAATATAAATGTCTTTGAAGTGTACGAGATGTTCCACCAGAATATGCCATATCTTAGGCGAGAATGCACATTCGTAAAATTCTCACACTAAGAGTGTGTATGCTTACTGAATTTGCCAGTTATTTTGCCAGTCATTTTATTTTTATTAAGTTCATTACTTCTGGATACCTCGCATGTTTCAACCAAACGAATCTTTTTTCACTATTTATCTAATGAAAGCTACAAACCAAAGCTTAATAAAGGTCAACATAAAATCTGAATGTAATTATGTCAATATTGCGCACAATATTACTTTTGGATAGGCGATTGTTTGTTTTTTTTGCAACTTGCTGGTCTGCTCAACTAAACGGTCATATAATTCAATTAATACAAACACATAAAACTGAGTTTCTATGATTTTAAAAGAACGTTTTGAATTCAACTTATCATGAAACTCGTACTTATGATGGATAACAACTTTTGGAACTTACAAGAATAAACGATTTTTAGTATCACAAGTGAGGTTCCTTCCAAAGGGACTTACGATTTTGTGAGCTGACATGTGCTGGCTGGGTAATAAAAAACCGCAGTGAAGGTTTGATTAGCCTTCAACTATACAAAGGGCAACTGAGTGATCGTGGGTGTTGAATGACAGAGACAAGTACATAATTGAAAAAGATATGTTCAAATGGGATACGTGCTAAAATTAGGAGCCACATTTCAATCTCATGGTACAAACACCCGCGTCTTACGTGGGAGGAACTCAAAGCCTTCATCTCGCTGATCCACGCCCTTCCGCCTCCGAGATGAGCTTTTTGTCGGGTAGGTGCTACCTACTATTTCATCATTTCGCTCTGCCACGCGTCGGCAGCCACAACAGGCTTACTTGTCTCGCGGGTTGCAGTGTTTCGTACGCAGGGGCTGTGGAAACGGAACCAGGAAACGAATTATGCCTACATTCAGTACACGATATTTTAGAATCAGTCAGAAAATAACTCGTTTATATTAAATACGTTATCTTATAATTCTTAGAAGTTTTGAACGCTAAGGCTCGAACATGAGTTTACGTAACTGCATGTACAGAAGATGCATTCTGATAAAAAAAGTTGACTTTGGGCATCTAACATAAACAAAAGTGATCAAAATGTCCCCAATTGGCATTTTGCTCGTTAAATGCAGTAACTTTATAACCTAAAAATAGATTTACAGAAAATGAGTTTAAAGATTAAGATTTGACACTGATAGAATAGGAAATAGTTTGAAACTCGTCCATTAACACGTTTTGATTCTGTAATTTGAGATTCACTGCCAGGCAGTTATTAATACAAAAGATGTTAAACTCAGCCAAATGTCATAAAAATGTTTTTTTTACTTCTGATGCTATTGAATATAATAAGCTATATGTATCGAGGTTTAAGATATTGTACTCGCGTTCTTGAGAACCTGAATCTGGACGAGTAAATACAAAGCATAATAGATGTAATTTTTCTAGAACTATTACAAGAAATTGGGAGTATTGTGCCTGAACTTCTGGGTCAATGCCCTCTCCCCCGATCTCGATCAAATTTTTGCCCGGGTCAGTTTTTGCTCATTTGATCCTTTGAGCAAATGCTGAGATGACCCCTTGTTTTGCTTGGAGAAATAAATGTATCTTCACTATCTGTGCACACATTTTCTTCGGCACAGAGGGAGATAAAGTTATTAAAACAAACGTTTCCATGATCTTGATTGGTATATATTTTTTTAATTCAACTTAATAAAGGATAAGAACTAGGGCAAGGTTTTTAGAGTTAGAGCAAACCTGCATCGATTGCATTTCTCGTACATAGTACCTCTACCGTCTTCTCTCGCTCTCGCTCTCTCTCTCTCTCTCTCTCTCTCTCTAAAACGTCTAGAAAAAGCAATATTAAAAGCCTATTGGAAACTGTATGTGTGAGAGTGATAAAAGGGGACTGCAGATTTGAGAAATGAATACTTGTAACGGAATGTTTCTCATTTCAGCTCTATTTGTATGCTACGTCTGACTTTGAATGTGAGATATTGATTCTTATCCCATTGGGGGGATTCCATCTCAGGCGAGGCGTGTGGAGTTTCAAAGGACGGAGAGTCGTACACTGACCATGTCATGGCTGTAGTATGTAAAGGACTCTGGCAGGTGCTCGGCAAAATTAAAACCCTTCGGGAATTTTCCGTGATCTCACATTCTTCTAACAAGGGAGTTGGGATACAATTAACTGAGACAGACACCTGGCAGAGAAAATTAAAATCTCACTCAGGCGTTTAGGCGGACAAGGAGCGCGCCTGCTCGAAAAAGGCCCCTAGACTCGCACCGGGGGTAGGCTGGCTTTACAGACAGCATGGGTCGAATACACGAGTGCGGAACTACGGCAAATGGCCCTGTCCCAGCAAAATAACCCATACGATAAAAAAATCTTATGATGATAAATAAATAAAGATGTTGTCTGGTATCAATATTTTAATTCAGCTAATTAAAATATTGATACCAGACAATATCTTTATTTATTTATCATAATAAAAAGGTATCTACCTCACCAACAATCCAATTAAAAATGTTATGAAGAAGATACACACCTACAAATAAAAAAAAGGCGACACTGTGACGGAATAATGGGTGCACTCCACCAGGCCAGCGTTGAATTCATTCATGAGCTTGCAACCACGTAGAGTTATATTGCTGAATTTCGAACAGCCTACGACCCAAGGACCCACGGAGCTGCGTTCGGAGGTTTGCTGAGGAGAATGCAATAGGGAGCTATTAGATGTTGCTAGCGAATTCTTGGCGGCCTCAAGAGAACAAGGAACGTCTTTCGTCTGAACGTAAACTGTTAGACTGTTGCAAGAGGTTCCATTCGCTCGCTCGTGTTAGCTCAAACGCTGATTCCTCGTACGAAGGAAGTGCGAAGACATTCTGTGCTCGCGGTGTGTTACATCGCAGGTCAAAGCAATTGGCCTGAGGACATCGCTTAATCTTTTGGGAAGAGATACTCAATTATGTATAGTAAAAGAATAGGGAAGAGATTCTGCAGATGAAAATGTGGTCAGAGATGTATTTCTCTTCCATATGTTAGATAGTTTTTAATGTTTTTTTTACAAAAATTAATCGAATCATTTTGTATTCAACAGAAGGACAACGAACGTACGATAAAAAGACGGATTTCGCGGGGAATGGTTTCGTTGCTCCAGGATCAGCGCACGAAGAGAGGTAACGCCAAGGTCTCGCGTACGCGAGTTTCGCCGGGGTTAAACCGGTTTACGAACTGTGGTCGTTTTTTGTTTTTGTAATTTCCGTTCACTTCATCCAGGTGGACGTTGGGAAGGTGCCAACTGCAATCTCCCTTCATTCTTTTCCGCTGTTGCCTATCTTACCTCGTCATTTTCAATGCCGTTTCTCGCGTTGTTATTTCTAGCGTAGCGTTTCACAGTGTAAGTTAAGAGAGGATTTTGGGTTATTTACTGGAAAATTATTATTTGGAGTCATGAGGAAAACAACATAGCCGGAATACATAAAATATCGCGTCAGGTTTTTAATCTAGAGATAAATGACACCAAACAATAACATTCCGGTCAGCGATTAAAAATATTATGAAGCATTAAGTGGAGTAGGAAAAAAATAAGAGGTTCTGCGGTGTGAGAATGCCTGGTGTCATACAAGCTCAGTGCAGCAACTTAAGATATAGGATGTTTCGAATCTTTTCCACGACAACCGTGCAATTTTAATGCACAAATGTGTCATTGTTCTGCGAAGCCGAGATTATTAACTTTTGCTATGTACCTCTTGTGTGTGCGTATATTACGCGTGTGCGCGCGTGTAGGCACGTGTGTGCGTGTGTGCGTGCACGTGTATGAGTGTGCGTGTGTACGCGCGAGCGCGCGCGCGCGCGCGTGCGTGCGTGCGTGCGTGTGCGTGTTGTGCGTGTGTGGGTATGGATCTGTGAGATGTTAGATAAAATGCTACTACCTCTCTATTACATAATTACCGGGGATGGCAAAATAATTGAATCATACAAATAATTAGTATCTTAGAAATTTTAACTAATTCGCAAGTATTCTGTTAATTGACCTCTCTTGGTATTGTTCTAATACTGATAGAGAGAGAGCTTGACATGAGTGCGTGACATACAGTTAAGCGAACTCGATTGCAGTTATTGTTGATTTTTTTGCCACATTTCTACTCAATGTTACTCTGCCTCAACCACCATACTCTCTTCCGTCCCCTACTCTACTCTAGCGGATGCCGTTGCTTTGGTCGTCCTGAATGACGTCATTATCTTGAATACTGTGCTTTGCAAATCACCAGACGTTTCGGCTTTCTTGGTTACAGAAGCACCATTGTTCCCCCTATACGGTTTGCCCAACGTTGTAATTTTGGGAACTTGGGCGTGCGCATTAAGTGTCTAATTTATCCACATGTGTGATAATGTGTTAACTTTGATAATAGAGTTAGGTACTAATAAGTCCAAGGCTGCGAAGAAATGAAGTATATTTTTACCATTTAAGTTGAAATTAAGAAGAACTTCTACTCAGATCCCAAACGACTTTTCTGTGATTGGACTGGCATAACCATTCACAAAGTGGAAAAGATAGGATGCCGATTTTTTTCAGCTTGCTTTTACTAATGATAAAACAAAACAAAAACAAAAAATTGAATTTTTTCACGTTATGTCTCACACTCAACTTCGTATGTCAAAAATGAGCAACACAAAATTTGCTCCTTGGTCCCTGATCATTTCTTCTTGAGAAAGAGCAGAGAGTTAAATGTAAATGTAGGATAATATGGGTAAATTCTTTGTATTCATCCTTCACAAAACCTTTTGTTCTATGGCGTTTTCGAATTTTTAACTTCTTCTTAGCCTCAAAATATGCTTTAGAGCACTAAAAAAAGTTAAAAATATAAAATGTATAAGATAGTAAATAAAAATATAAGAAAACAAAGAGCCGATTATGAATCGATTTCCTCAAACACGGCATTTTTACTTGTTCTCAACAGGTCAAAAAAGTAAATGTTTCTTTGTAGCTTCTCATTTACAACATATAAACATAACAGAATTACTTGAAATAAGGTTATAACATAATATGCAGCATTATAATTTATTTATTATATAAAGGTATTTTATTATTTTATAATTTATTTATTAGTTATAATAATAATAACTACTGCGTAAGCTTCTTTAGACAGTGTACTGGCCATGAAAAATTAAAATAGTATTGATTTGAACAAATGTATCTAATGCATTTCTGACCATTTGTAACGTACAATTCTAAAATACTACAAATCCCATTAACAAATATCGTTTTCCAGCTTCTGAGTCACTGGCCCAATCTCGATCAGATTTTTTCGTCTAGCTTCCCTTGATCTATTGCGCGTTCGATCTATATGCTGAGATGGCTTCTCGTATTGTTTCTAAACTTGAATGTAGCTTCATTATCCGTGCATGCGTTCATGTGTTTTGTGGGGCGTTAGTAGTGAATATAGTTTTCAAATAATCGTTCATCATTCACCTGGAGTACTACTATCAGAGATGAGAGCTAAACTCTGTCTTTCTTTGGCAGTTGCAAATGGTTTTATAACATACTAGGATCCAATATTTTCCTGTTGCGAAACCTTGCATGCTCGTTACCTACATTTATAATTCAACTTAATAGAGTACAAGAGCGACGATATTGATTCCAGAGCGCAGGGAATCGTTCACAGATTGTACTTCCCCGTAACATACAGTTTTCAAATATTTGTTGTCATTAAAACAATAAATAACAATAATTTACTTATAAAATATGTAAAAATAATTTCCACTGTACAAATGGAAGTATTAGTTCGATCGATCTTCAGAGGGAAATACATGGAGTACAGGAAATCAGTGTTGACAGTAGATAGCGATTGGTCCTTGATTTGTTATCGTATTTGAGGTTGTTGGTGTTTCTTAAGGTAGTCACCACGGCGATAAGAAGTTATTTAACAGCGCGTAAGAATATCTTAAAAATGTCAGATCATCAGAAAGTTACCAAAACGTTTCCGTAGGAGTGAATTCATTCAAATCGTCTAATTCCAAATCAAGCAATCGTCGGGTAAACTTGAATATACACTATAATGCGGTTAAATCGTGAGACATTTTTGATAAGGACAACGTTTTTTGGTTCATCTTATAAGAGAAGAAACTAACTGACATATCAACACAGAGCATTTTGAAGCTCAAAACGTAATATTAGGAATATAGGTACCTATTACAAGGTATATAAGCATCAAGAAAATATTTTTTAAACTCGTGCTTCGAAGGGACAAAAATCTGATTTCCGTAGGTTTCATACGTTTTAATGCAATCCGCAATGCATATAAGCATTAGATTGTGGAGCTGCGGTGGCAGCATTCATGGTCAATCCATGGCGAAGCGGGGTGAGGTGGGGCGGGGCGGGTAGAGGCGGGGGAAGGCTGGAAACTCAAAATTCCCAACATGAGCGGCTGTGTAGTGAGTGTAAGATTACTTCTTTTTAAGGGAAGAGAAACGGACACGGATAAGGAAGGAAAGATCTCGTGCGGTCCGAGGCCCATTTGTAGGTCGCTGCTCTGGAATTCTCCTGATATTGATCGGCGTTAACTGTCAGAATAACCGAGCGCTAGAATTCTCCTCCAAACAGTGGTTGAATTAGACTCAGATATGGAGCCAGCGACTAAAATTGCCCATTGACGTGACACAAACTCTGGGACCTCGCGATTATTGGCAATTGAACTTAGTAACTTAGTACTATTAGATTTAAAAGACTCGTCATTTAAAACTAATCACACGTTTCCACGACAAAATGAGAGTTTACATCGTTTGCAATGGTGATGATGGTGGTGATGGCAATGACATTCATGATGTAGTGAGATGTGACGGTAGTAGTGGTTAGCGGTGGTGATAGTAGTTCCAGGGATTGCATTAATGCTAGTGGCTGTAATAGTGATAGCGATGATGCGGTTGCGATAACGATTCGTGCAATGCCCAATCATTCAGACTTTCGACCTGAAGACAGCCCACTGCAGGGCGCCATTCCTGCCCCTTCCGTGCGCGAGGCGTTCCATAGCGGACCGTTTTTGCGCGGCGTGGCCGGGCGCCTCCTGGCAGACGGCGCATCGTGGGCTTCCGCAGCCTTCCCCGCGGCGGCGGCCGCTGCGGCTAGGCCAGGGGGGCGGGGCTGGCTCCAAGGTCGACTGGGCTGCGGCCGCGCCGCCGGGCCACCTCTCCGCCACATCTCCTACTCTGCCGTTGCTACCACTACCACCTCCACCTCCAGAGTCGCGGGAGATGCAACAGCATGGCAATCCCGCTCTACCAGTAAGAGGTGCGCAGGAAAATGAACTAGTACACCTCACCAACTTTACTGCCGTGCTGCCAACTTTGAAAATGCAATTTTTTTTGCCGTTTTTTTCGGCTCTTCGGCAGGCGTCGGAGTTCTCTAGTTGGTTGATCCGACCATCGCTTCCACCGTCGCCGCCACCTCCGTTACAACCATCACCACAACCACCATTACCACCACCGCCGTCGCCGCCGCCTCGGCCGCCTCCTCCTCCTCTCTATTCCTTCGCTGGCAACTGAGAGGTTGAGCCGCGACCGGCTTCAGCGCTGTGATTTGAAATCGCCTTGCGTAAGAGCGCCGCCTCTCGCCGACGCCTTTTGGGCTCGGCCCCTCCGGCTTGAAGCTCACCTCGCCCATCACTGGATAGTTTACGTAGTGCCTTCCACGTCCATCTTTCTGGCCGCCTCTAGTAAATGGAGTCATTCCTTGGCGCTTGGGAATACGTGCCACGAAGAAGGTTGTTACCATTGACGATATAAAATTAGTTCTTTTTGAAATGTGTTTTCCAGCGACTTCTCAATATAAATATTATGCAAAATAATCCCAGTTAACTGTTTTGAAATTTTAACCATATGTTCTACATTAGGCATGTTGTACCTGGTTTGCGGCGGAACAAACCATTACAACATAGGCAATTAGAAAATTTTTTCCGTTGTGTTTGTTTTGATGTCTTGCAACTTCGAAAACTTTTATTGATATATAGTTAATGATATATACAATAAAAATTCATTGCAGAACCACACATCATCTTTACTAAATAAAACTTGCCACACACTTTCATCACAGTTAGCAGGTAATATCTCTTGGTCCGCGAAAGTTTTGAGTTTGCAGACTGCAGCGTTCGATTCGCCTGTGACTGTACTTTGTATATTATAAACTACATACCTACATACCTGTTTTATGAATTAGACAGTTTTATATCATTATTATTTTATTACTGTTATTTTTATTATAATTATTATTATTTTATTATTGTTATTTTTATTATAATTATTATTTTATTATTGTTATTTTTATTATAATTATTATTATTTTATTATATTATTATTATTATATAATTTGCATGTTAGCTGTAGTATTTTATTTATGTAAATAGCTGCCACCGGGTTATGCCCATTTGCAGTTCAAGTAAATTTATCTTTATCTTATCTGTCCATGATTTAATTACACTCATTCACACTTCGCGCTGCTTCCGTGGATAAATCGAGTGGTATCGGGATACTGGTACACTTAATTCAGAATATAACGCCTGCAGGTTTTCGTCTTCCAATACATTGCGGTATGGGGCTTCCAATGATATGAAAATAGGAGGTGGCAGATTTGCTCCGGGTGGCAAAGGGCGGAAAATGCTCCGTGTGGCATGTTGAAGAACCCTGCCTAAATGCGAGACAAAATTGAATCGTCTTAATCAGATTATTTATGGACTCAGCCAGAGAATACTTAAAGCTGTGCGTTCGTACCTGAGGTGAACGATTTTATGGGCGGGAGATGGATGACATCATTTGCGTGGTGATGAAGCAAGGGTGGAGGGAGAGAAAACAAACGGGAAAACCTCAAGAAATTCTGTTTCGAACTCTCTTTTTCCAACACAATTTTCACTGAGATCGACCGTAATTTCATGTCCAGTATTGGAATCTCTCTCCCCTCATTACAGTCATACACTATTTATCAGATTTAAGTTCAGTTACGGCATTTAAGGAAAGCGTCCAATCATCCTACTAGTTGTCACGTTTACGTCTGTTACCATATGTTTGCAGCATTTACAGATGTGAGTATCCTCTTTCGGGCTAGATTCTATGTTAATACAAAGCCTAATGAATAAATTGTTAACTTTTAGTATTTAGCAATGAGGATTTCGTGTAACTGGCAAATTATGTTATAATCTACACTATTAACCTTTGCACAGACGAACCCATTACAAAATACAAATACAGACATAATGTTTCAAATGAAGTTTAACTGTTGAAAGAATTGACTGCCCTAGCCAGAAATCGATTCCTGTTCTCCTGGTACACACTCATTTTCCCTAACCACTGTTATAAACCTACCACCAAATAAAACTGTTGGTAGAGATACCTTGTATTCAAGTCTCTGGAATACCAAGGACTACTCAAACAATGTTATTCCTCTTGTGACCGTCGCCAATTCCTCTGCGCGTGTGCATTGAGCCAGGCGCATGTGTGTTTTCCAGTTGTTTTTTTTACATCTTTCTCTCCATGTTTTCCAGGAGAGCGGGTTTTGCTTCGTGAACGCCCACGCCCCTAAAGCCTTTTACATCTTGATGTACTTCTCTCGCGTCACACATTTCTTCAACATCGCGAACATGGCTTCACTCCATCCTTACGTCTCAAAGGGCCGCCTTTACGTCCTTCAATTTTTTCACTTCGCTTTTGCCCTTAAAACTGCAAACTACGCACTTCGCCATCGCCTCGCACGACCCATTTATTTTACTTCATCAAACCACTCTGCCCATTCCCAATAGTGACGTGTTCGTCTCTTTCCCAATTAGAGTGTTTTCAGCGCCTCTTCTTCGAACGCCTACATAGTCAAGTCACTGAATCGTCGTCTTGACGCCCATTACCTCACACGTTTCTGCCTGGCGCGCCCAGTTCGTCGTCATCCTCGTCTCTCCTAACCTGAGCTTTTGGCCTCGATTACGTCATTTAAAACGCCACATCTCCCGTTGTATTTTTCATGCGTTGCGCATGCCGGATACACAACTCCCTTCATCTTTCAAGGGAACTCGCGTATCCATGAAGTTTGACGACTTCGCTTCTCGTCTATACATCGTTTGTGTTTTTCGCGCTCTCTCCCAATTTCACAGTTCCGTCATCCCGTGTCATTCTATCCACCTATTAAGCGATTTCCGCCGCACATGCCCCATTTTTTCTTTCACATCTCTTCAACAGACTCTATAGCCCACGGCGCTGTCATCATTCCCTCTTTTCTACTTCAGTCTTCTATGACTGGTATATTCCGCCGAGCGCTTTGTCTGCCACCTACGTGGAACAGGTTGCTGGTGTTTTTACCTCCTCCTCCTCCCTCCCTTCCTTCCTACCCCCTCCAACCGCCAAGCCCTTTGAGCCATGGAGACCGCGTGCTATCTTTTCCTCCTTATCCTTGTCCCCTCCTCTTTCCTTACACACACACACACACACACACACCACAGAAACTTGCGCTTACACGCACTACACTACCACTCGCGTCATAAGCTTAGAGTTTATGGCATCTGGACGGTGGCTCGGTGGAAATGAAGTGGAAATGAAAATCAATCGAAAGTCGGCGCTCAGATCAGTGCTGGCTCTCACGTTCCAACAGCAGTAGAATACCGCCAACTCCAGGGATATATAACATGCATTACATTTACAGCACTAGTACCTAAAGTAGTTCATGCGCTCGGGTACATTAAATAAAGAAGTTAATTTTGTGCAAAATCCATTCGTTGAAAATAGTATAATAGAATATTTGCATTACTTTCATCCCTCACACTGCTCACGTCTCCTACCTTCTCAATTTTACCAACTACACACCACGTCCTTTCTCAGCTTCTTTTGCAGCTCGCCTCCAGTCACGCTCCGTTTGTTCCAAAAAATGTTCTCGAGCTCCCCGTGGAGTTCGTCTGCCCGCCACGCCCATCGCCTCCCTGCCTTCCCACGCAGACCTCCCTTGCGCCCCCCTCGTCGCCCACGCGTCGGTCTCCACCACCGCCGCCGCCAAGCGACAGCAGGCGTGGGCGCCCGGCGGCGGTGGCACGGAGCGGGGGTGGGAGGCGGGGTGGGGGCCGGCGGTTGCGGCAGCGGCGCCGCCGGCAAGGACGCGTCTAATGAATCTGTTGAAGGCCCTGTTATCGCAAGGCTCAAACACATACTGCTGTGTACAAGCCACCTTATCTTTCGCTTACGGGGGGTTTGGAATCGGAGTGGACCGGATATATTTTTTGCATCGCAGAGAAGAGTCGAATTGGCGGAAAACTAGTGTTCTGACTAGTAATTCGTGTTAATGTTGTCAAGTTGCGACAGAAATTTGATAACAACTAATATTTTATGCAGCCGTAGTACTTGTCATTCTTGTCATTTCCTATTCATCTGCTCTTGAACACCAAGTCATAGGTTCTACATTTTTCTTACATTTCATCACCACCTCTACTTTTTACTAATATTTGATCACGTCTTAACTACGTCCGGCGAGAACTGTGAAGATCTTTTTTTGTCTTTTAATTCCATATCTCCGTATTCATTAATAACCAAAACAAAGCTTGGCTATTAATAAACAAAATAAAACATTCTTTGAACCTTGTATGATTTGCTGTTCATCTGTGTGATGAAAGGCAAGTGGTATATTATGAAGTGTTATTTTATGTATTTAACATCTCCAATCAAGACTCCTGGTTTGTGAAGTAGTACAAAATACTCGATGCGGCCAGTTAATGGTGTCGTACTTCAAAACTTGGAACTAATAAATTACAATAAGAATATTTTCTCCACAATATATGATACGAAGGTACTCATTTTCTTGACTTCTTCAGGAGGTTTTCAACATTTGCAGTAAGTGCGGGGAAAGGATACGAAACGATGCTTCACGTCGACTAACATATTTGGGAGGTCACTACTGTATTGGCATTTTCAAAACTTGTGTGTACACTGTTCAATATAAGATAACTCACATAGTGCATACATAATATAAATGTCATCTTGCAAACAGTAAGACGTCTTTAGCTTGCAAAGAAACATTTTTGCAGAAATAATACCGGAGTTAATGTTTTCATAACGTATTACGTCATTTAAGTATAGCTAGTTTATTTTTTACTTGCTGCAATAAAAACTATTCGAATAAAATATTTATCAGTTTAGAGCTTGAATACGTTAATATGCGTATATGCGTATGTTAATTAGTTTATCATCTCTCTCTCTCTCTCTCTCTATGACGCACCAGTTTTTTTTGTTTTTTTTATAATGCACCTTTACGTCTTTCAGCAGTAGTTATTTTTTTGGTAAAAACGGATAAAGAAATCACTTTCTCTCACTCATGTATTCACTTTCATCTAAGTAGCATTGTAAATAATACATGTCTGGACCTGACGACCATAGAGATCCACGACGGTCGAAATCAAAACAAAGATTAATAATGCGTATTATTATATATACCTAGAGGTCAATTCGTACAGAAGACGTCCAAGTCAAGTTTCAAGCGCAAGCAATGCAGCGTGATGTGGTTAATAAGCACTGCATAGAAGACACGCATGATCCGGAATCGAATATCGCGAATTTAACTGGCACGATAAGATTGTTGGTCACCTCTTAATGACTGTATTCATTGCGTTATGGGTTTGGAAAGTACCTCTAAGACATTTAATAAAAAATAATCATAGCTACTTGACATATATCCAGTTAATATTGCCTCGTCAAGGTAACAACTCTCTGAAATTTCCGGCCCGTGACAAAATACGTTCAGCAGAATTCTGTGAACGTTCTTCTACTCTCAGAAATGCTTGTAATTAACAAAACGTTGCGTCGCAGGAACCTAAGGAAATTATACGAAGCAACGGTTTTGTAAATTGCCTACTACCCCCTGCAATTCATTCCAGTAGGAGCACGTTCCCGTGTTATACCTCGCTGCTCTTCTTACATCCAATATCTTCACACCCACGGAGTGCCGAGATACAGTTCGATTACCTGCAGAGATTTCAATCTTTGTGTTCGAGGGAATGGAATACGATACACTACACAACTTGATTAAAGTCGCGAGAAATATGAGAAAAAATGTAATAAACATCGGTATCAGATTTTTCCTTTTATTTCAATAATACGAACAGAAGAAAAACGACCAACGCGGTAGCGGCGACACCTTTCGGATCACGACTGAGAGTGATTGGCATGTCGCGGGTTCTATTCCCACCAAGTGCCGGAACGTTTCTTGATGTGTGTAATTTGCGTCGGAGCTCCTATATAAGAAATCTGGGAGCGCATGCACATGGAGGAAACTGGCGAGGAAGCACAACAAGAGAGGCGACAGTAGCATCATAGAGCGGCTCGCCCAGGTCGACATTCGCGCAGGGCAAAAAACTCCCAAACGGCGCGGCAAAACAGTCCACCACCTCAGGCCGTCGGGCCGCGGGCTTTGGCTTTCATTCACCGCAACTTGTTGCGTCTGCAGGCGGTGGAGGCGGCGGCAGAGAGTTCGCCGGATTGGAGGGGGAGACAGAGAGAGAGAGAGAGATGAATGGCGGAGATGGCGTGGGGAGGGGAGAAGGAGCGTGGGTCGAGCTACCAAGGAGCAGTGAAAGGAGGAGGAGGAGGAGGCGGCGGTGGCGACGCGCGTTTTCTACTTCGGGAAAGCCTCTTGTGTAACGCGCTGGCGACCGACAATACCGAGTGGCAGACCGGGCAGTAAGGTGGCGTCGTGCCGCACTCACTTCCACAACGTCTGGAGCGGGGTGACCACTGGCCGGGAATAAGTACATCTTGCCACGGAGCTATAAGTAAAGGAATGAATTATTTACGAAAGAATGGTGGGAAAGAACGAGAAGAGAAGAACGTCGAGAAGAAGTTAAAAAAAGGAAAATTCGATGGAAAGAAAATCAAGATTTGCGGAAATATCAAATAATGTATTTCAGAACGAAGGAAAGGGAGGTAACGGGGAAAGAAAGAAATGAACGGAAGGAAGAAAGGAGATAAGGGATTATATAAGGTGAGAATTAATGAAGGAAGAATAACGACATAAATTGGCAAATGAAGCTTTGAAATAATTACATAGAGAAGCATTCGAACATCTTTCATGCCTTCCTTTATTCTGACAAGTTTTTCTGCTGTATTCCCACGTACCATCATCTGGAGGTACTCTCACCTCTCTTTAGGTTCCCTTCGTTCGTATTTCTGTTCTGTACACTGATGCAACACATTGACAATGTACCCTAGAAAATTAATCTTTAAAAATTAAAATCTCAGATCTCTGATGTGGAAATGGTTAACGAGAACCTTTCAGAGATACAAAAGATCTATTGAAATTAGGAAATATGAATCCACAGAAAAAAGGTAACATGATATTTTTTAATTCTGCAGGAGCAGAATACTTCTCGATCCTTACTTCTTCACATATACATCTTCACATTCTTCTACACGATATCTTCACAATTATGGCTTCGTCTGAATGCGACTTTGAGCTTTATTTGTTGTAGAGTCACGGACATCCCGGAAGAAATAATGAGGATTGACCCTTTTTGATTGGAATAGAGAGGACTGTGGTGAAGTCGTTTAGGATCCTATCACAATCAAACATAAATGCAAACGTAACGAGAACGTACAATCTTGATGCAATTACAATCTTGACGATCTTGATGATCTTATTTCATCGAACCGTTCTTAATGGAGGAAGTAACGGGAAGACAGAAAATCAACATTAGACGTAACCGTAAAAGTTCGCGAGCTGCAAGCTTTCACGTTCACAATAATGCAATCACTGAACAACACTATCGTGGACCCCATTATGATCCAAAGAACTTCAATCATTTTCATAAAAAAAACTCTCGCACTTAAAGCGTAAATTGTCATTGAACATTATTGCTCATGTTCCATAAAATTATTCGTCATGCTCATGCTATATAAAATTACGTACGATCGCGTCCCTCTTTCATAACTTTCGTTCGATTGGATATATAATTTTCTGTGTAGTGCATTTATTGTATTGACTAGTTGAGGGCCTGCGTTAACATTTACGTTCACGGACATTGTGAATTGTGCGTCCATGTTTACGTTACAAGTACTCGTTTGTGTCTTCCCGTTTACGTTAATCTCTTCATTCTGATTGGCGCTTTAGAATCATGCGATTGCATTGGTTTTGAATGGGATAACATCGAGCTTCAGTATTGGAAAAGACAGATCAATTAAACCGGCATAAATGGCAAACAATCTTAATATATAGGGTTAGTCAATAAAAGCGTCCATCTGGAATATTTTGTTATACATCTCATATTTGAGAAAACATACATTGATTAATGAACTAATGGATCATTCCAGACGTCCCGTCCCGTCCCGTCCCGTCCCGTCCCGTCCCGTCCCGTCCCGTCCCGTCCCGTCCCGTCCCGTCCCGTCCCGTCGTGAATGTAAGTATATATTACTCCCAGAAGAAACTTTTACAATCCATGAATCCACCAACACTAGAAAATATAATGAATAAAAAATGACACAGAAACAAAAATATGAAAATACTAGGGGAGTCGATCTCTAGGGGAAGAAAGCCATCGATGGCCGCGAAAGCATATGCAATCGAGTGGAAATGTGGGAAACTTTCGCACGAGTTCTCCTGGTATCACAATCTTATGAAACAAATAATATTGTTTATATAATATATAATAAATATGTATAATAAATAATATTGTTTGAACACATTATGTAAAAATAACGAGAATGCGAAGAAGGATGTTCTGGTTAAGTACCACTAGTTGTGTTCTAGCGAAGTCATTTAACAATTGACTGAAACGTGTGCATTTCTTCGCGCGACCGATCGCGCCCTTTGGTCTGTCTGGCACGTCCGATGGCTCGTAAATCCGCCACTGGGAGGATTAGGGTTTACGAGGTTCCAGAGCGAAAATTGTTCGTGCCTTAATCACGTCTCGGAGGATGTGTGTTCAAGGAAAATTAAGATCTAGTCGAGTGACCTCTTTATTCTTATAAATTACTTGATATTTTTATTTGACGATATTTAATTCTCCATTTGTGTCATCAAAGACTATAATTAATAAATTTCAGGAAGCTAGGTTTAGAGTAAGTTACTCTTGAGTAGTTGTCTTGACCTTCACTCTAATTATTGTAGTAACCACGTATGTCCGCTTACATCACGGTGCGCAAATTGAAAAGAGATGATTACATTTATAAAATATAATGACTCGGGATTTGTTGCATTATATCGTAGCTCTCTCTTTGAAATATCGAAAAGTAAACGATTAATAAATAGATCTCGAACTGCAATTAAATACAATAATTCATCTACAATTTCATATATAGGCGATTTAAAATACATGTTTAAAAACTGTAACACATAACGAAATAAACCAATTTAAAACTGAAAGGAAATTTCAAGAAAATTACATTTATTTTTGAAAAGGAAATTTATATCTGTTTTAGTCTCGTTTTTAATTTGAATATTGTTTTTACGAGTAGAAAAATTAAATAACTTTTTCTTGAGAAACGGGACGTTTGCTAGCTTATATCTCAAAATGCCGAGGAGAAATATAAAATTATTTTATGCAGATATGGTTTATCCTTTTACCACAATGGAGGAAGTAGAATTTTCTGCAAAGGAATTCAACGATATACTGCACAGGTGTGCGTGTGCCGTTTATTGTACCTGCTGCTGCAGCTTGTAAAGTGCTTATCTTCCCGCTTCTGTTTACATTCCTTGAAATAGTGATAGTAGCTCTGCCGCATTTAAAGCTGTTGAGTTGTATGAATGAAGCAGTACTGCACCTTTAGGATACATAAACATGTTTTGAAAGCAAAATTAAAACATTTTAGTGAATGTGGTATATAGCATCCCTGCTACTCTGTTTTCTCTTCACAAACGTTTTTAAAAATGGGAAAAAAGTACGCGAAATTTTTTCCGTAAGAAATTATATAAATTCTACACTCTTTACTTTTGTTTCCTGTTGCTTCAAATATACAATACAAATGGAACTGGGCGACGGATAGGTGAACTACCCGTATTTGTCAACGTCTACCCGTGTTTGTCAACCAAGTAGTATGGTGTTTTCAGAACAATATGCAATACTGTAGAGTAGTTTGAATGCTAGTAAAGAATGCTTTTCTAAAAAACGTAAAGTACTCTTATAACTATCAATCTCACTATCAACACACAGCAATTAATGTTGCTCGATAGAAAGTACACCACGTTTATCGAAGAGGTCGAAATCCAAGCAGAGTACACTTCCCGGACCCCACGACATAACCCAAGTCAAGCTCTCTCTTAACATCCGTGTACTTGCAAAACTGCCGGTGATGAGCATCATGGGATGAGCTTCTGTGGATGGGGTGTCAGACAATGGGATAAGAATTGGAACAGGATGAGGAAGGATGATCCTGCGGTCCGTGGTTCATTAGTTACGATACTGCTGTGGCATCCATCTGTTTGAGGAAACCATGGAAACTTTCAACCATATCAGCTGGACTCTTAAAGGCAGTCGCGTAGTCTGAGACTGCTATCTCACCGGTGTCGAGGATTGCGCTACTCGAACGGAATCTAACCAAATCCTAAGGGCCTACGAAGTTTCGGTTGCGGACTCATACATCTACATCTTCACAACGGGAGAGGTTGCTGAGGACATCAGTTGGTGTCACTGCAATGCCTTTGACCAGGGTGTCCTAGGGTTCCACGTCTCCACGGTGGCTCGACACTAGCTGGATAGCCAGTCGTATTCGGCCGAAGTCTGGGGGAGAATTCGAGGTGAATGGCGAAGCGATATTCTGACAAACGGGCCACGGACCGCGCGCAATCTTTTCGTTCCCTTTTTTGTCTTACCCTCACCCCTTACATACACTTAAACGTCCATGCACTACACTACCACATATGCCGTACGACCGATCGATAACTCAGTTCTTGTCCCGGCTGGGGCGGTGCCTTGCTGGTGGGAGATACCTGGTAGGGGGATCCCAGTTAGCCGACGGATGGATCTCATCATCTAGCGGGGGAAGACCACCGCCGCCTCTCGAGGAAAATACACATTACACTTACGGGAATAATGAGCTCAGTAGCTGACGCGCCAGTAATCACTAATCTATTAAAAATCGAAATACTCACACATCCTGTTCGATGTTCTTTTTGACTATGTTGTGCTTTCAGGCGTGTCATTTGCTGTGGTACCGTACTACCTCCATAGGTGTAATATCTTCGGGAGGTGGAGTTTTTCCCATGTTGGAACATGAGGTCCCACGCTGACCTACACATCTGCCAGCTGGGTACCTTCCCATAAGGGACAAAGCTCTAAGCTACCGAATGACCTCCTGACATGTGGCAATAATGAACATGTAAGAATGTGTGTGTGTGTGTGTGTGTGTGTGTGTGTGAAAAGAGTGGGGGAATCATGGGCGAAGCACGAAAGATTGCGCGCGGCCTTCACCCGTTTGATACAGCACTGCTGGGGCATTCCGTCTAGTTTTGATAGGAAAATCACTGAAAATTACCGATCAAAGCAGACGATCGCTATAATTCTCGAGACACCAGTGATTGAATTCGATCCAGCAATGTAACTAGTGTCGAAAGTTCACCTCCGTCAGGACTCGAACCCTAGGACCTCCAGATTACAGAACTTTAGTTGCAGCAGTGGTTGGCCTGAGCAATTTCAACCGGTCCAGTTCCAAGTGATTCTAGTGCGTTTCCTGCGATATGATGTCCCACTTGAACATCAATCAAAGCTGGCCAAGGCCTGCTGCAAATAGAATTTAAAGAGACGCGACGCACCTGCAGGTGTCGCCGGGCGGAAGGCAGTGTCGTCCGCCGCGTGCGCCCCCGCCCTCGCCCTCGCCCTGGCCCACTCTTGCGAGCGCCCTGAGTGCGTCTTGTAAAGGCCGCGTGGAAACTGCGCGTAAAAGCTTAAAAGCTTCCGGCCGCAACGTATCCGGGCGAAGAGTTCGCTCGCCACCGCGCGCTGCTCGCCGTGTGTCGCCCCCCGGGGAGGGGGGGGCAATGAGACCTTGGCACCGAGGAGGCGGACCGGGAAAGGTGCCTCAGGACAATAACTGATATCACTACAGTGCCTCTGACCGGGAGGTCCTAGGTTCGAGTCCTGACGTTGGCAGGATTTTCGACACTTGATAGAGAGCTCGGTCTACATCAGTCTCTGTAAGGAGGAGAATTCTAGCGGCTGACTGCTCTGAGTTTTCCGTGGTTTCCTCAACCAATACCAAGCGAATGCCGGAGCAGTGCCCTAACAAAGGGGCCACGGACCGCGCGATCTCTCCTTATTCTTTGTCTTAGCTTCACTTCTTATTTACCCACGTACTTACATGCACTAAACTTCCACACATGCTGGGGAGCGGTGCCTCTGCTGATGTAAGACGTGGGTGGGGAAAAACCACACTAACAGATATGTAAGTCGGCGCCTGATCTCACCATGCAGCGGAAAAGCTCGCTGCCACTTACCGAGGAAAACATGCACTACACTTACGAGAGTAATGACATCCGTTGACGTGCCAACTGAGGGGGCGGAAAATGACTAGAAAATGAGATAAAAAACTTACGAAGTATTAGAAACGTTTTGGGTGTTGTAGCAAAAAACGTCTATTATATCATTCTTATCGTAAAAATAAAGGAATATATTAACTAGGGATACAACTTGGTTAGATAATCTGAAATTATTCTATTGACACTTTAATCGGAATAAATGTACAGAATTTTATTAAATTAGGAATTTTTCATCGAACGGTCTTTATAATGATACGTAGAAAGTACGTTAGAATAGTACATATTAGTTAGGAGCGTTAGAACATTCGACTTAAGAGATAGCTGTTGGATTGTGCAGAAAGATATTTTAGGTGGTTTTGAGATCCATTATCCACTATGTATGGATATAGTACACTTAACAGACGGCGCAAATTAAACGGGTAACCAAAATTGGAGGGCCTGTAGGTTCTAGTCTGTTGAGAGACTACACTGAATATCAAAAACGAAATTAATATAGCCAAGTGCCCATTCTAGGTAATACATGTATATTGTTCCTGCTTATAATCCTGTTCCTCCATATTTCGTCTTCAAAGAGTTGTTGCTTGCAAGCTACCATGCAAACCTATTATTTACACTTCAGCTAACTAAATTGAATTATGAGAACAGTATTTGTGGTAAACGTCATCTTTTTAATGTGGCTTAATACTTCCCCGAGATGGAATTAGGTACATTGTATAATCTGATAGATTCAAACATACCAGATTGGCGTGGTGTTTGTCAATTACTTACAAGGATGAAATTGATTTAATTTTTTCTAAACATTGTCTTTCAATACGTACGTTTCTCTTCTTTATTTTCGTATTTTGACGAATCATTCTAACTGTGCTAGATGATGAACAATGATGCTGATTACATATACTATTTTTTAGAACTACTTCGTACGTTCTTAAAGCCGTTCTCCAATACCAAAAAGAAAATGCGATAGAAGAATAGATCATGCGATTCAAATTTTAGTACGGGAAGTGCACATTCACGACTTCTGAATACAGGGAAATACTCTCCACACTAATATTATTATAGCCACGGCTGATTTTCAATGAACAGAAAGGTTATGTGGCACTCTTCAACTGACCTGTCATCGACATGTAACGTATGTTACATGTAATACTACACTTTACCCGTTTTGTATAAAAAGCATAAATTGTAATATGATAATATAACAATTTTATCATGTACCTTTACGTAAACAAGATATTATGATTATAAATCGTATCTAGAATTAATATTAAATAAGTAACACGCAGATGAACTTGCGCAAACATGAACGAAACGTTTCCTCTTTAGATGATAATGGCATAGACATATGAATTTTGTACTAGAGTTTGATTCTCATCATTCATATAGTGGAAGAAAATTCTACACTGATTACAGCTATTGTGATATGAAAATGATATATTATTATTAGTACTCTTTCGATAGTAATGATAGTAAAGAATTTAAGTTTTTAATTGAAGTTTTACAGAATAAAAATGTATAACCTATTTGTTAATAAAATTTCAAATGTGTTTATTACCGAACGAACTTGCATTTTACCTATTTAGAACTTTCCACTTAATATACTCTTCGAGGCGAAATTAGTATCATGAGAGGCAAACATAGTATCTTGAGAGGCAGAAATAGTATCATGGGAGGCGAAATTAGTATTACGGGATATTAGTATTAGATATAATGGGAGACGAATTTTGAAACACTCTTTAACGCCAGCAAAATGAGTGATGTTACATTTTAGGCTTTCTTCTTTGTAGAAACATCAATAAATGCCCGCCGGAACAAATACTACAGGTTGCTCATAGGTTAGTTTTTTATACATTTTTGCATCAATTCATTTTTGGCCACGAAACTAAATGGAGGTTATACAGACATTTCCTGTTTATTAATTTTAATATAAATACAGTAATTTCTTTTCGTATGTATGCAATTTTAAAATTGTGAGTGTGAAACAAGTATTGTAGCCAACTTTTGGACCAGTGACACCCATCTCGATCACACTGGTACTTAATTGAAAGGAAATGTGTGAAATTTAAGTCAGCCTGGAATGCACTAAAATATTTTCATATTAAATAGAATAATGAGAATGTGATAGATGAGAGGCCGATAGTCATATTCAAAGTGGAATAATTATAACGGATTTTAATGATTCAGAGTATTTTGAGGCATTCTCAGAAGTTTGGAATAGTGATGAAGATACTTTGGTCACAGAAATATCGGACATGAAGAAAAGGAATAGGTCGTCTGCAGAAGAGTTTTGAACAGAACTGGAAAAATTCCCGAAAGAAACTAATGAGCCACAATAAGAAATATATTAAGCAAACGATAGAGAAATAAGAGTTCAAGAGAGGAGATAAAAGAAAACGAAATAAATCAGTGATTGGGTCTTACAGAAGTGAAGCAGCAAACCGTCAGAAGGATCTCGCAGAAGTGAAGCAGCAGGACCGTCAGGTCCTAGAAAAGAAACAAGAAAATAGTCTGTGACGTAGATTTATAAGAGATTTTAACAAACAATGTTCATCAGCTTGGTTAGAATAAGAAGGATAGGTAGATCAGGGTGGGATAAGAACGACGACAACATGCTGCAATATGACGTTTTGTCCCGGGACGTACGATTTTCACAATTGTTCAGAAATGTCGCGAATTCAGTTGATTAAAATATTCATTATGTTATTCTTTTCAACTCCAGCTTTCAACGTCAGTTTTAACGCAGCGACTACGACACCTAAGAGTTTAGAGGGAGGGTGACAAGGTTTCGTGGTGGCTAGATAAGATTAGAAGTACCAAAGTGATTTGTAAATACGCCGTACGAAAGGTCTGATGGGTGTCGGGAGATAGTGGGGGAACAAGTAATATTATCTCTGAGAAATTCGTTATTTCCCTGTTATTTTCCCTCTACATCTCATAACCACATTTAATTCACTAAAACCTTTAAACATTCTAATATTTTCTTAAATATTACATTTCAAATCATATCGGTGGCCAAGAAATTAGTCTATAACACATTATTTGTCAGGCAGTAATAGTAATACACACATTGAAATATAAAGGTATTATACAGGAAGAAATAATTTCTTCTTTTGCAACAGATCAGAAATGGTGACCATCAATTTCTCTTTGATGGAACATAATTCCTCGGAATAATCACAGACTGAAATCGAAATCATCATTTTATAATATTAATAGCAATTTTATACCTATCCTCTCCCAATTCATGGAGGTCATTGTCATTACATTATGTGATTATTAAACGAGCTGGACAATTTCACAGCCACATTCAAAGGACCGCTATTCCTCTAAAAACTCACTGACATCAAACCCGACAGATTTATGTTGTGCGTAATGGAGCTAAGAAAATGAATGAAGCGACATCTTTAAGAAAATAAAATATGGCTGTTTCCGTAAATTTTGATTTTGTTAATGCATGTGGGCAAGCTGAAAATGCTTCGTTTTCCTCTGAGAAAGGTTTCTATTCGAACATAAAAGTTTCATAAAATATGTTTTAATTGACACAAGATAAATTGACCGATAATTCTAAATTTCATTTATGTAGCAGTTTTGGAAGAGCATCTTAAGCGTAGGTGTTTTGAAAATGTTCTGGAAATGTTCCTTGCATCCGGACGCATTAAACATGTGAGTTAACGAGTGAATAATGATAGAGGCACAAGTTTTTTACAAACGATCCGGAAATATACCTAAACCACCACAATACCAACATCAACAACAGGGTAAAAGTTATCTTTGTGTATAAACTCTTTGCAAAAAAGCAACAATATGTGACAAAATATATTTCAAATTTTTTCCCGTACCAATACTAAGAGGAAAATGAGAAAACATTTCGAAATAGCAATTATCTAGAGGTTGTGCTGTAAATAATCAAAATAAACCTTACAGCAATCACAATTCAATTGGGAAGTTCTTGGAAATCACATGGACAATAATTTGCCGCAAGAATTATCTCTGCAAATTAGAAGAGATTAATAAAGCAGTGATGCATACATTTCAAGTGCCCCTGCAATGCTCTTTTCTTCGTCGACAAAAGTTTTTCCCACAATACATTCGATACATCTAAAAAGTAATTAATATTTCCGCCCTTTTGAGTCTGTGAGGAGCTTTCACCAGAACACCATAACGGGAAGGCTTTGTGGTTTTCTCTGCAGTATTCAAATCGAACCTTAATTAATCCAGGCTTCTTATAAATTCCTACAGATGTCCACAGTTTTTCATTTTGGAGAATGTGATCCTCTCATATTTCTTCCTTCACGGACAGTTTTGACAGGTTATGAAATATTTTGGTAACCTCTTGCTTGTTAAAATTTATATTTCAGCTAAATAATATATTTCATGCATTTTTGTAAACACAAACGTATCAAATTATTTCTTGTCTCTCCACAGTCTTTTTGTATAAATATTTCTTTTCTTATTTGTGTACAGATTACTGCATTCCTCTCCCCTCCCTCCTTACCCGTAATCCTCCCCCTTCCCTCTTCCTCCCCCTTACCTCCCGTTTACTATATACAGTATACAGTATACAGTATATAGTATAGGGACGATATGCAATGTTCCAAACAATGCTGTCTATTTTGACAGATAAACAAGCTTTGTAAATACATTTTTAAGGAAACTGTGTTTTTCTTCCTCAAACCAACACTAGCACTTAAAGAGTCTACAAACTTTTTACCAAATATTAACATTTTCTGGCAGATCGTACTGATGTTACGGCCTCTGAATTTTGAAACAAGTCATTGAGTGTTTTGGCATAGTTTACACTGGATTACTAGGGCGTTGGGAATTTCTAAAAAAAATGGAACCAGGTTCTTTTTTTCAATTTTGTGCTCCAATATAGAAAAATACATATAAAATTGAACAATTAAATTCCAATTAAACTCCTGAAACTTGGAAGATTGCAGAAATTTTTTGTCGCTTCTACAACTACATGCTACAACTACATTTTTTACTTCAATAGTTTAAAGTTTGCTTAATAAAGTGATATAGGTCCTATGTTCATTAAAACTTCTGGAATTGCGATTATTTTATTAGTTTGACATATTTTGACATTATCCTACAACTAAGTTATTAAAAATAAGTTATTTTATTTGTAAGTATTATTTGATCTCTCAAATATATGTACGGTTTACGAGCACAGAGGGATGTGCAGCTTGAGACACAGACAGGTGTTTTGAGGAAAAACACTATTTCGGTAAGAAGGTCACCAAAAAACGTAGATTCTGACAACACCTATTCAAGAAAGTTCTTTTACACATGGTGCTCATGAAAACGTTTTCGGTATCAGGGAGATACAAAACGTGGGTTTCTGTTAAAAATGTTTTCCTGTGATCTTGGGCGCAGCCTAGAAGGAGAGGGGTGGGCAACTTTATTAATGGACCATTTTGGTCACTATTTTCCAATAAACTTTTGTATCTATGTATGATATGTTTTACCAGTAAATATAAAAAACTACTAAAGAAAAAATGATATTAGAGATGAAGATACAATTAATAAAATCAATTGATTTTTGTTGAACCAATTACAGCATTGCCAGAAGGTTTGATTAGCCTCTTCTTTAAAGGTTGTGTATCAATTTCACAAACTATCTGCAATAAAAAGGGAAATAATCATATTTATGGAAAGGGGACCAAAAGGTATGGGTCATATTACGAATATATCTTTCATGGTGCACGGCTATGGAGTCCCTTCAGAAATTCGCAGGCCGGGCACGCACCCCCAATTCGGTCGCCTCTGCCTGTGACATTATTTTTTCTATCTTCTCGTATTTACTGACCGGTTTAGGTGGCTCAGGGCATCAGTTGATAGCAATGAAGTGCCTCTGATCGGGAAGTCCTGGGGCTTGAGGCCCGACGGAGGATTTTCTACACTAGCTGAATAGCTAATTCCAATTCAGCCGCTGTCTGGAGGAGACTTCTAGTGACTGGCTGCTCTGATCGGTACAAATTCTCGTGGTTTCTCCGATAAATACCAGGCGAATGCCAGAGCAGTACCCTAAAGAAAGGGCCACGAACCGCGTGCGATCTTTCCTTCTTCACTGTCCTATACTTACAACAGAATTACGTACATGCACCATACTACCCCACACGCCGGGGGTTCCTTCGCAACCACAGAGAATGTCCAAACTGGGGCAATGACTCACTAGTGGGAGATGCCTGGTTGGGGAAAGCCCTTCTAACCGATCGGTAAGTCGGCGCCGGAGTTTGCCATCCCGCGAAAGATCACCGCCACCTCCCACGGGAGAACGTGCTCTACACTTACGGGACTCAAGACTTACGCAGCTGACGCGCCCGGAATCACTAATCAAATAACGATTCCAACAAACGTTACGCCAACATTATCATGAAATCGGTTAGTATTCCTTTGAGGCACGAGGTCGGCATCGGTGTTTGTGCACGTCCGCAGCAGGCGCGCCATCCGTGAGGCACACGCGTGGTGCCGCCCACCTGCCTTTGCAGCCTGCGGACCCCGCCGCCTTGTACGCGTTGAGGAACCCCGGGTTGAGCTTTCCCGCTCTTCAGTGCTCTTCCTGTGCACTGTTCTCGCTGAATCGTTCTCGGTAAGCCCACGGGATCAGTTGCCATTCAATCGGAACGATTGGGATTCGCAATCGAAAGGGCAAACTGCTGGAGGTCGAGAAAATAGCTCCCTTATAAAAACCTGCGCCGCGAAATGCCACTTCATCCATTAATTACAGAAAGGTCAGAGAATTTAAACCCACCCCACCCAAAAGCAAGCTTGGACCGACGTAGATGGCTCAGAAGATCAACTGATATCACTGCAGTGGCGCTGATCGAAAGGTCCTAGGGTTCGAGTCCCGAGGCATAGTGGTTGATTTCCTTCATCTAGCGGTATTAAAATATTATCAAGAGAACGGTCCCGCCGACGGTGTTGAAATGGACAGAATTATTCCTTGCGTTATTTTCTATTATATTGTACTTGTAAAGTAGAAACGAAATATAACTATAGTAATAATAATAATAATAATAACAACAACAACAACAACAACAACAACAACAACAACAATAATAATAATAATAATAATAATAATAATAATAATAATAATAATAATAATTTAATTGCCCCCGAGTCTTGATAAGGATTGTCGGGTTCTCAATGTTGGAACTACTTAAGGGATACTGCATGCTCCTACTAAAGAACCTTGGGACACTTACTCAAAATGAAGTATTTTGATTCTAATTCATACCTAACAGTGCAAATAAAAATATAAAAAGAAATAAAGAAAAATTACAATAGTAGACATTAATTGCTCTCTAAATCTACTATTCTACCTTCACTTGGCACATCACTTCCAGGAACATTGACAACTTCAAAACTTCCGTCGGTATCTGTTCTGTTTTCCTAGTTGATAGTGGCCCGATGCTTGTTATTACTGAGTCAGAAGAAATTAATAGGAAATGAGGCAGATCTTCATTGCCATGTACTCAAGATGATTATCACGTATTTCTCTTTCGACATGACCTGAAGTCTTTGTGTCGGGCTTCCTGCGTGTCTTCCGACAGTTGTCCAGTTTGGGCACTCATTTCAATAATGACATCAGCGCCATCAATATTTTGTGCACTGTTACAGGCGTGAAGTACCCATCCGTATAAGCTGACATAAACTTTTACTGTTTCAAATGCGTTTTTCTGAAAGCTTCCATATTCACGTAATATCCGCTCCTCAATGCTTGTAAGACAACTGAGAAGCGGCGAATGAGAATTCCAGCTATCCCAGTGATGTTAGTATACTCCTTCAGATTTTGGAAAAATTACCGAACAGTGTTCCCATTGTTCGATGTACCACTTCCTTGTTTTAGGATGTCGATAAGGAGTCCCATTTTCTTTCGAAATTTGACAATTATTTGCCTTTTTCTGGGATCTTACAGTATCTTTTCTTCATTTCCACGAACCCGCCATTTTATAAAATATAGTCTGTATGAAATCTGAACAAGGGACTCGAAAAAACGAATTTGAGCGTGTAAGACCAACATAAAAAACTTCCTTGCTTTGTTTCAGATTGTTCATTTGCTTTGGAGATGCATCATAAATAAAGAACTTCTGAGAGGATACTTAAACGTATGTGAATTACACACTTTGTCCTCATATATTTCAATAATTTATGATATACAGAGGTATCTGCACCCCCAATATTCAGTTTTGTTGCTTGAATCTTCCTAATGTTTTCTTCTCACAGAGCATTTGCCTTATGTGGTGTCACCTTCACAAATTCAAATTTAATGGGTCTGTAAAATATCGCTGTACTTTTCGCCTTTTTGTTCTCTTCGAACATGAAGATAATTATTTTTCATGTCTACCTTTCGTCGTTTTCTGTGCTTCTTCCTTGACACACAACATTTCGTCGCCCAGTCATGCTGGGTTCCTTGCTACGAATCTGTCAACCATTCTGTTACATAACTAATCTGTTACAAAACCATGTAGGTCGGCGGCGAATCCCACCAGCCATGGGAGATCACCGCCAACTCTCATGACAAAAACATACACTACACGAACGGGACAAACGACCACCGCAGTGGACGCGCGCTGAAACGCGAAATAACCAATCAAACCGAAGGAAACGCGCGCGGAAAGAGCGCTGTTCGCTTCGCGGCACTAGGGGTCGTCAGATGCGTGACCTATACTTCCTTTTGTCCCAAGACGCGACCGCCTCTGTCCCCTGCCCGCCTCCTCCTGTCAGTCGCCTGGCGCTGTCATTTCCAGCGCGCCCACCGCCACAAATAGCGTCGTCGGCGGCGCGTCGGCGGCGGTGCGTGGGCTGGCGCCCCGGGCGGCGCGAAGGCGGACGACGGCTCCTCGCGCGGGCGGACGCCTCCGGAGCGGCTGCGGCCGACAGGAGGGCGACGGGCGACGGGGCACAGTTGCCAGGTGGGCGGGAGACAAGGGGTTGGATTCGTCGGAGAGGGGATTGCGTTGGGCTGATTGATTCGTTATTTCGAGTTTGGGGCCCGTCATCTGAAATGGCCATTAGTCCCGTATTTGTCGTACATGTTTCACCACAGGGGTGGTGGCATTCTCCCCCCCCTCTGGATGAAGAGATTCCCTGGACCACAAGTCGGTATGCTTGGTTTTCCACCGCCTGGTATCTCCCACTAGTGGCGTACATGCTTTAAAATCCCCACTGGTCTCCCTACATGTGTGGTAAGTGTAGTGTATGTTGGAGAGTGAGTAGGTAATGGGTATGGATACGACAACGAAGAGGAAGGAAAGATCGCGTGCGGTCCGTGGCCCGTTTGTTAGAGTTCTGCTCCGGGATTCCCCTGGTGTTGATAGGAGAAAACACGGAACACTACCGATCAGGACAGTCGGCTGCTCGAATTCTCCTCCAGACAGCGACAGAAATTCCAACCTAGCTATCTACGTAGAGCTACAGTAGGAAATCCACCATCGTCGAAACTATAAACCTAGGACCTCCTCGTCGTTATTGTCCTGGCTCATCTCACACGGTTGTGAGCGATTGGGCCCGGGTTGGCCGTGAGTGTCATGGAGCAGTTGTGACGCAATCGCAAAGTTGTCGTTGGCGGCGGCGACGGAGGCGATGTGGCTGAAGGCGGGGGTGGGGGCGGCGGCGCTGTCGGTGACGGCGCAAGCGGAGGCAGTGGCGTAGGCGGCAGCGGCCGAGTCGATAGTGTCCGTGACGGCTGTTCGGACGGAGAAGGCGGCGATGTCGGTGTTGGTGTTGGTTGCGGTGTTGTTGGTGATGACGCTGAGGGGCAACGAGAACGGTGCCGGTCCGAGAAAGACTGAACGCGCAGTGGCTCTTAGCTGGCACCGCCAGAGTGGATCAGTAAATAAAGTAACAACTCTACGTTAATGGACATCCTTGTCTTGAGATAGCAGTTTATTGCAGTTGAAAGCTTTTCGATTGAGATGATCCAGTTCTAAGATCTTCACAAGTAAGATATTTGCAGAGGAAAATAAAATAAAGGAAAGTATACCAATATTGGGAATTAAGTAAGCGTCTTATGGTTTTAGAAAACTGATCACGAGAAAACTGATCACGAGACGGTCTCACATAAAACTGGAGAATGTTTTGAAGTACGAACTTTAATTTTGGCGCTATTGGAACATCTCGCAGTTCAAATTGGTAGGTTTCGTGAAGCGCAATTCGTTACTTGGTGCGCGTTTGGGTTCAGAGGACTGGTTCTTGGAGTGACTTTGGGGATTGGGGCGTTTGCAAAACACCGCAATGCCACGTAGACTTTCATTAAATTATTTCGATTGGCGGCAATGTTGATTTTGTGCGGCAGATACCAATCGATCGACAAGAGGGTGTGCTTTTGAAAAAAACCTACATTGTTGATGGTTACGTAGACTTCTCCCAAATGAAAACTTGTTAATCACAGTGTTTCCCAGAGAAATATGATGGAGAATGTTTTGAATAAGTCAAATATTAAAATGAAAGAGAAATAACCAACACTGCATTTTGCAAATATTGCGTGTTTTATTCATTATTAATACGAGTTTTAATTTTGTCTCGTCATTTTGACGTTTTACCTCTTGTCATAACTAAAATGTTGATACAATTATCAAGACAATAAAATATAATTACTATTACACTTTATTATTTACTATTTATTGTTATTATTATTAACAACAGCAATGTACAATGATATTTTTATATTAAATTATTTCTCTGGGTCCTGCAAAACAGCACTAATAATACCCTTCCCAAAGATCACTTCAGAACAGAATTATGAGCATATATTTTCGTATGGGATATGGAAATATGAAATTCGACAAAAATATGGGATATATATTCACTAACTAGTGGTAATAAAAAACCACGTATTTTCTCGCCTGGTCTTACACGTACAAGTCATATTTTAGAAAAATTGTATATGTTCTTATCTCAAAATGTTTAATAAACATACTGCATTAAAGAAAAAATCTTTGTCTTCGTAATTGTAGTTGTAGGAAGTTGTAGGAAGACGTCTAAACAATTTTGAAATTTCGCTATTTTCGAAAAATCAGTTTTCAACGAACATGAGACCTGCAGGATTCTCTTCAACGTCCTTCACATTATCTAACAACAAAATTTAATGAAAAACGATAGAGACGTTTATTTAAATTTGGAAAATGTCCCAGGGGCTTCATTTAAAATACCCGGAAACTTAAAATATCGGTTTCATATTCAAGAGGCCGCGACAATTCACTTTTGGAGAAAATCGATCGGGTTCATCACAACATCAATTTTGGAGAAAATCGGATGAAGGGTTCGCCAGCTAGCGTTGTTCACGCACGGTGGGACAGACGGACAACCGTTTTCCCGACATTCGAATTTTCGGTATCAAGGACCCACAAAACATGGATGCTGTCTACACATGTTTTAAAATTTTTGTTGTTGCTGGATTTATCCCCGTTTTCGTTGCCAGGACCCTGTAATAAAAGTTTTCTGCTGAAAATTCGTTATTTTTTCGCGCAGCATAACACAACTTTTTGTCTCCTGCGTAAGTGGTAGCGAGAAAGTATAAATTAGTTACAATTAATCCACAAATCCAAATAATACACATATTCAATATCTTCCGTCTACCATTCTAGTAAAATACTTATAAAAAAGGGGTTAACTTAGAAACCACCGTAATAAAACACCCATAAATTCCTAAAATGTTACCCATTATTTAATAAAAACTCAAAAATCAATTGGCACACAAATATTCATTTTTAATGTATGATTAGTTCTTCACTAACAAAAAGATGCGAAATTTGGGAAAGTGCAATTACCAATGTGGATAAATTTCTAATTACACCAAATCCCGGACAAAAATGCGTCTAGGTATATTCTTAATAGCCAACTTCAAAAATAACTATATTTACGTATTGATTGAAAATAAAGAACCACATTCTTTGCACATTTCTACACAAAGCTTTTCTGCATCCCGAAAATATAATTTATGTTTCTCTTCATAATTCTACCCTGAAAGTTTCTCAAACCAGTGCTCTAAAGAGTACTTTCGGTACTCTAAAGAGTTACTTCACCCTCTACAATAGAGCAAAGAGAAAAGTTAATGTAATTCAAAAGGTATTCGAAATAATTTCTAGTAGAAAACGCTTCCTGAATATTAGGGCTTTTGCATTCTGCGAAAAATAGCCAGTGTGCGCTCGCTTGATTTTTTAATTATTTTTTTCTGGTGCAGTGGATTAACCACTTCACAGAACAGTTACAGAGAGTACATATACACATCGTACATATACTCTGTTCAAATTATAACAAATAAGGAGGGTGACCCCTCTGGGATCCTCTTCAACCATTTAGCAGTGCGGAATTGGATTGACTTTGTAGTTGTTTGGAAGCCTTTTATTATGTGTAAATTAGAGTAGGAATATAGGAGTTAGGGATTGGTTTAAGGTATGCAATCGCCGCTTGTGGTCGTTCTGAGCTAGCGCTCCGAGTAAGTCCGGGAACGCGCTTCATTGGCATAGGTCGGCATGAGGCCACTCCCTCGTATCGCTTTCAATAACCAATTAAAAATACACAGGTCTTATGAACCCAAAAGATACTCTTTACATCATCATATTTGCTATTCTCATTCTATTCTCAGTGAACCATGGAATATAATTAACCGTAAGAAAACAAACGTAAGATGGTACAAATGATATCAGAAAACTTGTAAAAATTGAAGGAACCCTACAACCACTACTCAGTTCCACAGACGGGTGTGCCAAAATAATAAAATTGTTAACAACTACAAAAATGTATAACCTTATATAGCTGATTAATGTAATAGATTAAACCGTACATATTGTGTAAAATGTGATTAAATGTAACAATTCTGGTCATGTAATAATTGTAACCTTTATGTTTATACATACAATTCTACAATGACAGGGGTCGTTTATGGCCTAGATGTTATAAAACGACCATAAATAAATAAATTTAAAAAAACGTAAGATGAAACCATTACGCACAAGAAGAAATTAGGAAATCGTAACAAAAAAAGAGAATCTGGAAAGAGCGCGAGAACTTTGCTCACCTTTCAGAATGGAACTAGTGGGGCTAAACAGCACATCCTTTCTCGTATTATTTCTAACTTTTGGCATTTTCGAAAATTCTGAGTTCAACGAAAATGAGACCTGCGCCACTGGTACATTTAAGCCTTACTTTTTCTATGTCTGAAAAAAAACTTGGGTTGTTGAGAAAATGTTTTTTTAACAATTTCCATTGTCTTCAAACAGAATTTGAGCCAAACCTACTAGATTAATTTGAAAAATGTGCACCTTTTTTAAGACTAGTTTTTAGAACGGATTTTGCTTAGAACAAAAATATATATCTTCGAATATATAGTTTTGTAATATTACCTTTTTGCAATTTTAGAAAATTTGAAGAGCTCCCTTAAAAATGGGACTAGCGCCACTTCTATACCGTTCTTTGATACATATGAGGAAGAAATTAAAAAAAAAAGTTGAGCCGTTCTTACTTTCTCGCCTTTACTTCGTAAAATGAGAGTCTCGTCATCGTGCGCCGAAAAACGAGAATTTTCTGCAGAAACACACTTAGTTACCGAGCCCTGGAACGGAAAATGGATAAACCTTTTTTCTAACTATCGTAAATTGTTTCCTTTACAACTTTGTATAGACAGTATCTTGTTTTGTAGGTCCTTGATAACGAAAAATCGATTGACGGCCAAACGTCTGTCCGCCTGTCCGTCTGCCCGTCTGCCCGTCTTTCCGTCTTTTCGTCCTTCCATCCGTCTGCGGTCATCACTATTCAAACGACTTCAAAATTGATATTCCCGGAGCGATTTCAAAGAACTCGAGGCTCTCTAAGTAATTTTCGTGTAATTTTGCGTCAAACAGATACAAATTTTAAATTATTGTTTTTTATTAACAATGCTCCACATTTGTTCTCTGAATTTTTACATCGAATGTATCAAAGGACGGTTAAAAACTGATGCTTGTCTCAATTCCGGCAAACTATTGTATTTTCGAAAATTGTAATCTTTTCACATTTAAAATTTAAAAATAGAGTTTTTTGCTTAAAAATATTATAAAAATCAGCTCTTTAAAAAAGGTCGTAACGTTTGTTTTAGAAACGAGTAATTTTTCATAATTTGCTTTTGAAAGTAATGTCATGTAATGTAAAAAGAAATTTTAAAAAACAGCTCCAGTTTTTCACAAATGCTTTCCACAGTGCTTTAGAACAAGGAATGTTTAAAAGAATGGAGGACTCTCTAAATTTTCGAAAAGTGCAAATTTAGAAATAATGGGAGAAAGTATCTACTGTTGTAGCACCACTAATTTAGATAAAAATGTTTGAATCTTGCCTCTATTTCACACAAAGCTACACAAACACTACTCGTATTTTTGAAAATTTGTACATGACTATTTCATGATCTGTCCTTAAACACCTGGTCTTTTTTGAGAAAATCGGCTAAACGGTTTAGACGCAATAGTTGACCAAAGACAGAAAGACGGAAGGGCAGTCGGACTGACGGACGTTTTGCCGTCAATCGATTTTTCGGTATCAAGAACAAAATATGGATTCTGACAACACCAGTTAGAGGAAGTATTATACTATTTATGGAAAAAAGTTTTATTCACCCTTTCGTTAACAAGCCCGAGAAATAAGAGTTTTTCTGTCGAAAATTCTGCGCATTCTGGTGCACTATTTCAATAGTTCCTATTCTTAAGGGCGTGAAACAGAAATAAATTTGTAATTTATAATCCTTCACTGAGGTTATCCTACATTTTTACTCTTCTCGACGACGTTGAAGTAATGATCTTTCAATATTGACAAATTGCTTTTTGAGCCAACAGAACTGTAATTTAAAAAAAGGATATCCAGATGTTTGCTTCAATGTAGACGACCACAATTCACCACATGATCAACACCAAAATCACCAGGGTGGTGAAAAGATAATGCCAAATTACCCAACGCGTTTAGACGATGAGACTTACGCACTATCAAATACTGCACAGTTCACATTGTTCCCGCTCGCCTGAATACGACCAGGAGTTTAGTGTGACGGATTAGATTGTCAGAGGCAGTATCCGTGCATCCGTGACCTCAGCATCGGTGCTTAACAAAACAATACTCACGGAAAACGGGAGCAGATTTTCATCTGCCACATACGGGCCGTTACTTTCGGAAGGCTGTTTTTTTAAATTTCTTGATCCTTCCTCGGCCTACTAAGTTTTCCAAGGATATACGCTCCAAATAATTATAAACATTCCAAATAATTACAATTGTAATAACATACAAATATTTTTATACATTTCTTAAACTCCAATTAAATACTAACTATTTTCTAAGGAGTATACTGTAAAACGACCGGCGATGTTCCGTCTATTCAAGAGCTTTCTGCAGCCGGTTACCTCTCGTCGAGCGCTCGCGACCGTTCACTCTATCTCTTCACTACGGGCGGTGCGCCACCAAAAGTCCACATGAGGAATCTTCCGCAGACTGGATGGACGCAATTGCGGAATTTCACAAATTTTGCTACACATGACGCTAGGAAGTGAGCTCTTTGGCAATATTTGCTGAATAAAACGTTCTGAAATTTTCCGGCCATCATTCACTAGCTCTTCTAGAATGTAGGTGTTGTGGTAAGATATCTTTGGCATTTTTAAAATAATTAAAGATGTTGTCATTGCCAACAATATTTTTTAATTCAATATTATTTTAAGCTTTCGAACAGCACACATCCTAACATTCAATTCACCACAGAACTACAGATTTTTCATAGGTAGTCGTTTTGTGGCTTCCATCTAGCAAACAACTGATGATGATGGCTAAGCCATCGAAAGCTGCTATTGAATTAAAAAATATTGTTGGCAATGACAACATCTTTAATTATCTTCTAGAATGGATACAACCACTATTTTATTGTATTATTACGTAACATAATTTCGTCGATCATTATTTTAGATTTTTTGTAGGTCTTTTAAAATTAAAGTAATTACGATAATGGTTATCAGGAACATATTTTGTTAATTATTTATATTCCATGCTATGAACTTTTTACGTGAACATTCTGATTCATTTGCAAAGTAAAATTAGAATTTATAAACGACAAAATCTTGTAATATGTATCATTTTTCATTTATGTGAGGATCACGGCAGTAAGGGAAATAAATGTGACCTCATGTCCCTTACATCTGTATTCTCCAGCGCACCGGCCGCGTGTGCTCGTCTCGGTTGCACCTCTTCCTCGCCGGCTTGCCAGGACCGCTAGATGGCCTTGGAGCCGCCGCACCATGCCCTCTGCATCTTCATTAACAGGTGTTACGTGATCCGAGCGGTCTCGACCCCACTCTTGTTCGCCGTGCTGATCTCAGTAGCGCCCAAACAAACACACGGTAAAAATACGAATTAGACGTAGCGTACGTCATCACATACCCCCAAAAAGAATAGGATCGAATGAAAGGACAGAACGTACAGTAGTCAGTGAGAGTGCGTGCATGTGACAGTGGGTATTTCGTATTTCCGGGTGCGTCAGCTACATTAGCCGTCAGTCCCATGAGAGTAGTGCATGTCATAGTCGGAAGGAAACAGTGATCCTCCCTCCCTGGAACGTGAGATCAGGACCACACGCCGTGCGCATTGGTTAATGCCGTAGTTGTCCTTTTCATCGATTTGGTTGACTTAATCATTGTAGTCCGACTTTCGTCGTGGAGAAATTCAGCGATTCCGTTTAGCTCGATGGTGGGGCTGGCACCTCATAGTCTCCGAGCATACTGAACAAAATTTTGGGTTGTCCTCCTTTAGGTAGACCGCCTTCACCGGGCTAAGAGCTCTGCCTACATTCTAAGAAAAAGAACAGCGAAAATGAAGTTGATAAGTAGAATAGTTCAAAGAAGACAGAAGTATAAAAACAGATAAGAAGAGAAAGTGAACTACACACTATCTTTTGAAATCCAGTAGCATTGGGCCACAAGACTACATCTGTGACGAAAGTGTACTTAAATATTGTAGGAGTATGATGTACTCTAAATCTTGTGTAACAGTGTTATAGTCGTAAATAATCTCAAAGTATATTCAGCCTTAATAAATAAGCTTAAATAATAATAATAATAATAATAATAATAATAATAATAATATTTTATGTAATAAATAATATAAATTGAATGTGGTACTTGGGTGACATTAAACTACATTTACAGTCCAGAAGCAAGTTATTTTGTTCTTGAGTTCTGGGAAGCTATTTCCGTTCTCTCTGCGCTTACGAAGTTATTTACGATTGACTCATAATATTATTCCTGTCTGTCTGAATATTTAATTAAAATATAAAATAGTATGTCACAGATATAAGGAAGCGTTATTTATATAAAAGCTATTTCATTTTGTAAATAACATCAAGATCTGATTAACATGCCCGCGTTATTTTGTACATTGTCCTAATAATAATAATAATAATACTAATACTAATAATAATAATAATAATAATAATAATAATAATAATAAACAATAACAATAAATTGTCAGAATAGGTGGTCACAAGATCACAAGAATCACAAGAAAATATTAATAAGGAAGGAGAAGACATATATCTGAATCTAACTTGAGTTTCGTCCGTAGAATCCACGATTCATTTTATTCGTTCCTTCTGCGAAATGAATATCAAAGCTCGAGGGTGGATTACGAATTCTCTGAATCCATCCCTCTGTTTCGTTATAGGAAGCACTCTCATTTTATCGCTTTCAATATCTGGAACTTGTGAGACGAAGTCATAGAGAGATTTCTCATATTACAGATTTTTATGAATGTATGATCTGAAAATAAATATGACTATGATTATTCTCATTTATTAACCAACTATATTATTTCATTTGTAGGAATTGTTCTTTCTTTCTAACCTACTGTGTACTAAAGAGGTAGGACAATGTTTTGAAAATATGAGTAGTTTTTCCGTAATTTTGCGTGAAATATAGGCAACTTTCAACATTTTTTTCTCAAGGGGTTCATATTTTTTCTTTAAATTTTGTCACTGTATCTATTGTCTCATTGTATGGTAAAAAATTGTTGCTAGAGTCATTTCCGGTAAACTCACTGAACTTTCAAAAATTGCAAAAAATTAACATTACAAAACTACAAAATTGAAGATAGAGATTTTTGCCTTAAACGAAAATGATCTAAAACATCAGATTTTATAAAAAGGTCATGTACAGTTTTTCGTAAAAACGTGTAGTTTCACATAATTTGCGCTTGAAATTAATGCAATTTATAAAAGAAACATAGTCTCAAAAACAACACTCCAACTTTTTACTTTCTTGCCCTTACTTGGCAAGAAGAGAAAGTATTGTAATTATCAGCTGAAAAAAACGAGAATTTTCGACAGAAAAACTCTTATTGCTGGGTCCTGAGACGAAAAAGTGGATAAAACTTGTTCTCATGTAGTCTTTTTATCGATCTTTTGCGACAAGACCAGAAAATATGAAACGTGAGAATCATCCATTACCTACCCTAGTGCTCACACAAGACGAAGCAAGAAGAATCCCGAGTTTTTAGTCTGACTGGCGTTTGACGTCTGACTGGCGCTTGGAAAGAAATATCGATTTTTCCTGTACATCTTTTAGTTGTTCGGTTAATCGAGTTTTTGAGTAATTATTTCACCTGCCTATAAGTTTGTGTTCTCTTGTTATGCTAAATAGGTTGTATAATTTGGAAATAAACGTGCGATTTGACAGGGAATCGTCAGCGAATAAGTCAGGTAGTTGTGAAGTTAAATGCAATGGACACAAATTTTCCTTTTCAGAAAATAATTCCTTTTTAAGGAATTAATATTACACTGAATCCCAAAGTAAATGAATTCCTAAAATTATAAATGGAGTAGTGCTTTTGCGAGATTCTGAATGTGTGCGTAAAATGTATAAATGTAAATATATTGATCATTATTATTATTTTCACAATTCAACTTC
>BOPP01000079.1:5238222-5284188 GCA_017312745.1 Gryllus bimaculatus | reverse complement strand
AAAAAAAAAAAAAAAAAAAAAAAAAAAAGTTATTAATTTGAACATGTAACTAATGAAAATGTAATGGATGTACGTGTTGCTCCTTGGCGCAGGAGGTCCATCACGATCGTCGTTTTAGGCCGGTTTCCGAGCGATGCCGAGAGCGAATGCGGTGATGCTCCACGGCTTGCTTATAAACAGTAAATATATTTTTGCATTTATTCACAATTGTCACCTGCAGTGAACATTTCTTATTGGTGTAATAGGTAATTAGAATTAAAATACTTGGATCTATTTATTAGACACTTCCGCACATGTCAATGAACAGGAGTATTAAAAGAAAAATAATATTTACTGTATATGTAAGTGCATGTATCTATGTCTGCATATGTCTGTATATGTATGTGTGTATGTATATGTGTGTATGTATATATGTATATGTATGTGTATGTATGTGCTTGAATTAGCAGTTATATATGTAAAAACATACATTTGCATTCAATAAATTCATATATTAGTATATATTTCCGGGCTGATAGGCCATTTCACTTTAGAACACGCTGGGACTCGATATAGGAAATTCTTTCAATTTATCTTATTGTAAACCCGTGATAAATTCTAAAGCTATAAAATTGCTATTAAGGTAGAAATTGTATAGAAAACCGAGTGGCAGAAATAATATTTGTGGGAATAGCTGATATTCGACTGTAGCTGCGAGGGTAAGTGCAGGCAATGAAATATTGAGAAGAAGCGACGCGTAATGTAAGATGTAAGTTTATTGATCCCGGCATCTTTCTATATTGCTCCGTTGTGTTAAATTATTGGTGGTAGGTATGCACGCATTTCGCATTATCATATAACTCTGAAGTTCAGAATCCTGTGAAAGGAAATCGCAGGAATTATGCAATGTCGGAAAAATACGTAGTAGGTATTCTCGTTAGCCACATACAAACGCTATCAAAGAACTCACACTCTGAAGTGAAGTACACTGTGCCATTTGTACTTTCTCGTATACGCGGTACAGAAAAAGGTAAGGAGTGCTAAGCGTTGCGTACCTGGGCGTTGAAGGATCTGAATGCCGGCGGTGATGTATTTTCAACACTACAGACCTAATTCGACCTACAGATCGAATTCAGTCATCGTCTGGAGGAGCATTCTGGTGCCCAACTGCTCTGATCGCTAGTTCTAATACCTTAACTAACTAATACTAACTAATACTAGTTAAAATACCTTAACAAACAAGCCACGATTTGCACGCGATCATTCTTTTCCCATTATTTCCTCCTACCCTATCATACGTATGCACGCACACACACAAACGTGCACTACTCTACCACACAGGTCGGGAGCTTAGAGATTGTCCTGGCCGAGGCGGTGCTTCTCTGGGGAGATGCTGGAGGGGGAAATCCAGTAAGCTGACATTTAGGTCGGCACCGGCACTCACGTTCTAGTTGAGGAGGAACATCCCCATTTCCCGGGATATAACACGCAATGCACTCTCGAGACAAATGACCGTTGTAGTTCACAAAAACAATAAATAATTTATTAATAAATGGTTACCGTCTAAAATATGTTTCCAAGTTTGTCTTTAAACTGAACGCTTATTAAATATCGCAGATCCAATTTTCATTCAAAAATTACAAAAGTTTGGCTTCATTTTTGTGTGCCGCGACAGCTTGATATTTTTAAGCAGAATATTGGCATAGTTCACAAGTGCATTAATCACGGCGTCAATGTGCACAAATGTACAAGCGAGGTGGTGCAAACATATTTTTGGTTTATCAAATCCGTTGACGTGTAATGTTTCATGGTGCTTCTATGTGTCTACGTGTTATAGACCAAAGCTAGCCGCGATAACATTTTCTAATGGAGTTCTCATATGCTAAAATTGCGTACTAATAGATGAGTATTATAACATTGCTTAATCGTTACAAATAATTCGAGGAAGTATGTGCTATTGCAGCATCTCTGGTTTTTAGTATCTACGTTAACATTGGTGGCAAATTCATGACCTTGACTTCAAGGATCTGTTAGCATACCGTCGTATGAGTTCTTGTTGCCAGATCCACTTAGTTCGTTTCGTCTATATGACGCAAGATATTTCCCTTCTTGAAAACGTACTGTCATGTCATAATTGCGTGTTTCGAGCAGATCGTTTTTGTTAGACGTCGGTGATTATTTCAGAGATTCTGGCTGAGCGCCTTCACTGAATAGTTCTCTAAGGATTACACAAGAAAAAATTGAATGGCGATTGAGGCTAGTGCACGTATACTAGATGCAATATCCTCACTGATAATCGTTATTTTAATGATAAGTGAGAGCTGAAGTAGTCTGTGATTCCGTCTAAAATGTTTGAATAACCTTACACACATACTATTTAATGACTCTCACAAAATAGATGGCTAGTTTGGTAATATGTTTTCCACAGGATTATATGGAACGATGTACGTATGAAGCAAAAGTTTACGACCACTATACTGTTTTAGTTATTCATTCATTTATTTATCATTTCAGAGAATGATTGAGTTCATGGTTCCCATTTTCAGAACCTTACGTTTACGAAAAACGATGAATTCGTTGTTAATGTAATTGAAATTTATCTTCATTAATGTCCTCTGCTGACTCACAGCGAAGTCACCCGCCTTTCACCAAGGAGGTCCGGGTTCGATTCCCGTCGAATCCCGAACAATCTCATGTGAAATTCGTTCCAACAAAACCAGTTTCGCTGCTTCAGAAGGGCTGTTCCAAACCCTATCCTAATTTCTTCCCAATTCTGGCCGCTGAGCAGTGACCCAGGAGCGCGTGGTAGGAGTCGCATACGTGGAGATGCTACCCGGCGGTCCTCTTGACAACTGACTGCGGCGAGATGTGACATGCAATGATAACTAATATTATTACTCCGAAGAGGATTACTCCGAAACTCACAGCGCTCAACAGAGCAGGGGCTTGGAGAATCGTTGCGTCAATTAAAGACGCAACAAGTTGAAAGAAAATCAAATGAGGAATTGATGCTTCAAATTAAGAGTCCTTGATAATAATCAAATATTATTGCTCCAATTTTAAAACATTATTCGATCTGTAAATGTCATCATGTTAGATCGCACCTACGCATCTACGTTCTGCGGGTGACAGTTTGGTGATTAGTTTCAGATTCTTTCCAGAAATAGTACAATGAACAGGTTATATAGAATTACTGCGTCAAATTAATCTTCAGAAGTTTCAAAGAAGAACTGAAGCCCATGTTCTGCATACGCGAGTAATTAGAACTTGCCGAGAATTTTCAAACTACTTTGACAAATTTCAAACTCGTTGCCAATATATTCAGAGTTAACAAGAAAATCCAACTGGCACTAATAAACATGAATTTCAAGACGTGTTAGGAATTATCGTTTCTGTTGGTGAGCTTGTGACTTTTCAAATGATATAAGAACCAAACGAGAACTGATGTTCATAAAAGCAGATAGCAAGACAATGTTTTTCAATAATGTCATATACTGCAACGGCCATGTTAGTCGTATACTAATACAGTACAGATATTGAATAGTAATACAGGGTAAGTTTTGTATTTGTTCCAAAAAGATGGATAAGATTTTTTGACATAAATGCACATTTTGGGGATTATTTACACTACAAAAGCATTTTTCGGAAACCTCTATTCTTCTTTCCGTTATTCTGATTGGTTTTGAACCACACTTGTGTCCTCCCTGTTCGTTCTCCCAGCCCGTCTTCTCTGCTCCGCGTCATTGCTCTTCCACACTGCCTGTCCTCTCCACACGTGATGACACTCGTACCTCCGCGTCCTCTGCTATTTAACCCTCACATTCATATCGTCCATTCACATAACCCGTCTGATGCTGATTTATGATCATAAAACCCTCAGCCTTCACACAATCGAATAACTCCTATGGTGTGTCGATATGCCTTCTCATCGTTCATTTATTATCAATTTTAAATGAGTGTAATCGAAAGAATAAAGCATTTGCAGGGTAGGAATTCATACGGGGTAAACATAGCTTTAGTTCATATTTATTATTTGTTTTGATTATTTAATTTTAATTGAAATACTAATATTCATAGATTTTTTTGAGATATTATTAATTCAATTTTATGAATATCTAAGAGAGACCATAACGAGGGCATCGTATATTCCGATTATGGTCTGAAAAGAACGAAGAATTTTAGCCGAGTCTGGGGATGTTATAACTGTGTTATGACTGGGGGGTTGGTAAAGAAATTGAGAGTTTAATAGACAATGTGATATTTTATGGATTTTTAGTTTACTACACTGAATAATTGTTTATGATCTGTATAGCATTGAGCATGTATTATTGTATTCAGAAATTTATTTTGTATAATTTGAAACTGATTAATGTTGGTGTCAGTAGTTTTTGTCCAAATAGAGCATGCTAATGGAGCTGTGATGGTCGGATTATTGGTTTCATGTAGTATTAGAGAATTGTTCTTGTGATGTTGGCTATTTATATTTACTTTGATTTCAACTCTAGAATTTTTAATTATACTTGGTGAATTTCACTACCTATGTGCGCTTTCCAGTCCAGGTTAGTATGTGGGATGAGTCCTATACAATTCAAACATTTTTTGAGCAACTGTGGAACAAAAATTTTGTTAATTAAAGTTGGTGTGGAAGATGTGATAGTTTTCAGTGAAAAATTGCTATTGCTTTAGACGAATTTTATTTTATTTTTAATGCGTTATGAAGACCTACGACCGCAGGCAATGCTGATTCCCCCAAAAGAAGTCACATACAGTTACCACGGAAAAAATGTTACTGAGCCTCGGCAAGTGCAAGCGTTTGTCCGTGTGATTCGGAGGAAATTCGCGACATAATAATAATAATAGTAATAATAATAATAATAATAATAATAATAATAATCAAGTTGTGATTTGTGTTAGTTTCTTTAGTTTGCAGCACTAGTACTAATGGTAAACCTTATTGACTCGTAATCCATTCTCTAAACATTTAATTTCACTCAGTATTATCCCCCTGAATTTACTTGTCAATTAATTCATTCTATTTCATTATATTTGACCATTAGTAACTCACAATATTGCTTTATAATATGATTTTATTTAAATAAAATAATTGAGGTTAAATTTAATTTAAATAGATTAATTAATAAGCAAAACTTCTTATTTTCATTTTTGGGATAGTCAATTGTGCCAGTATCTTTATTAAAAAAAGGTTAAAGGAACTTTTTTCTCTTCTCATCCTCACCACTCAAGGAGCCTTTATTAATGATTGCATTCTCATTAATAAACGAAATCTCATAAATGCTTTTTTTAATATTAACTTTTTATTCGAAATTAAATTCCATCCATAACTGATAAATGCAAACATTTCTATTCTGTTTTGTTCATTTCTCGCCGTTTTACGAATAACATATGCAAAATATTCTCAGAACAGTAGTATTTATACTATATGTAATATTTTTACTATGAACAATTTTATATTATTCAATTACATTTTTATCAAGCATTGCAAAGACGACTTTTGAAAACTGATGCATACAAGCTTCCAATATCATATAGTTCATATGTATTGGAAACTAGATTTACTCAGGGTTTATTCGAAATTAAAGTTATTGCATACAAATGGGGAAGAAAAGCATACCTCGCTTATGAAGAGCGTGAAAAACAATACATCGCATTCTGAAAATTTAAATTGTGTGTTTAAATTTAAATTTGTAAAATTGTAAAACCTTAAAGTGTCTATGTCAAACGGAATAAAGTAAATGTTGAGCAGATTTTATTTGTTTCGTTCTCATCACACAATTTTATTGCAAAGCGTATTAATTTCTGTGCAGCAATTATTCAATGACAGCTAGTTACATATGTATATTGATGATGAGAATTCATGACTCATAAAAGAAGCGAGACGTTAAGCAACATTAGAAAAGTAGATTCTCTGGACCGGAGGATTCTTTTAAAGATATACATCAGGCGATGTTGCAAGAGTGTAAAGATGCATGGTAACTTAAGGAGGAGCGGTTGTTGGATCTACGGACCGCGTTGGAACGTAGCTAGCAAGGCACGCCTTCTCCCACTGGTTCCTCCTCAGGCTGATTTACAGTGCTCACCTTGAAGTTGAGGAAGAATTTGGCCTCTAGATTGGTGGGGAATCACGCAACCAAGTAACGAGACGATACAACACGTCTTCTCTTTGAATATAATTGGAGTAGGGCTGGTATACGACCCGTAAAATACGGGGTCATCCCATTTTTTCCAATTTTTGTCTCGGTGACCTGGAAACTTCGTCACGAGAACAAAAGTCTCGTATTTTTCTGCATTCCCATTTTCTCGCTATATGCAGCTTCACATTTTAATATACTAATTACAGTTTTCTACTTAAGATCGCGTGAAATAAAAAAAGGACATTCTAAGTGCCCTTTTATACCCGCAGAACTCGTGAGTCTGAGGACTTTTCAATATGTACTGTATGCATCATAACCACCCTAAACAAAATTTTGAAGTAAAAAAGAAAATACATTGGGTTTCCATGATAATCTGTCAAACTGAATCCGTGACGTAACCGCTCAGTTGATTATATGAGAATGAAATTTTATGAATGATACAGAAAAATTAAATAAGGAAAATATAAAACGTCATATAAGTTTTGCATTTATTTACCTTGTATAACATGCTTTCTTTGTAGCAAAAAAGCTTCATTTTCAAATTGACCACTCTGAGCATCGATGCACTTTTGTGTTCGACTGATCAGCATAGGGAGTGTTGTTTGAGTCGAAACTTCGTTGGCAATTGCGTTGATATTTGACTGATTGTCCTTCAGTTCATCATTATTGAGGTAATAGATGCATAAAATCTCTTTTTTAAATAGCCCTAAAGAAAAAACCGCAAGTGGAGAACGCGGAGGACTCCATCTCTGCTGCCAACTCATTAATTTGAAAAACCCATGAACACGATTTAGGGAAGCGTTTGATATGCGACAATCAGACGAAAGGCAGCAGAAACAACAACAACAACAACAATAATAATAATAATAATAATAATAGATACAACCACTAGTCACACTATTTGTTGATTCAAACTAAAGAAAATGCCGGTTAGTTCTCAAGAACACGACTCCTTTCAACAAGTATTATAATAAAAATACTCATATGATGCAAAAGATAATATCTTATTACTTGACGTGTTTTTTTAGATTTTGGTGTAACTTCAGGAGAAAAAAATTGCTGTGATTAACATTTTGCAAAAATGAATTTGAACCCTAAATTAGAGACAGCAGTTGTATGCAGTAAATTTGTGTAAAATATTTCATATAATATGCAACAAAGTATTTGAAGTCTCAAGTTAAAAATTCACTGGGAAGCAAATATAATTGACAAAAAACAATGCAAAATCATTAATAATTGTTCTACTGAATAACTTTCTACAACAGAATGTCCTATTCCGTGTTACTTGTAACGGCTGTGCAATTTTATAATACACTTTTAAAAAATTGCGTTTATTCAACGCGAAAACGAGCCTTTTTTTTCAAAGAATGCGCATGGTCCAATGATTATATTCAAGAACTGATTTCATTTAAGAAAAACTTTCCATCAGCAAAATTGTAATTTTTCAAAGTTAAGTTTTTGGAATGTTAAAAAATGCTGAATTCGCTGAGAAGGGGATCAAAATAACTTTTTATTGATATGCGCATCAGACGAGTAAAACTTTTAAAGAAAAAATAGAGCGATTTTTTAGAAAACAATTGTTTAAAATTGCATGTTTCACACAAAATTACGCTAAAAGAAATGATAATTGTAAATGACGCAAAAATTGTAAATGACGTTTTATCAAGTTATGTTTTTGAAGACCATATCTGGAATTTGGCATTGTTTTGTTTGACAAATTTCAGAACAAACTTTCATTAAAATAATGGTTTCATTTATGTGTTTTCAAATATGAAAATGTTGAGGAGTTATACTGAGTATTCTTGAATAAAAGGAAAGTCCGTTTCAAACTCGCAGGAGCTCGAGTTCGTTCAGATCCATCGGGGAATTTCAATTTTGGAGAAAATTATCTAAACGGCTTAGAGATGGCGAGAGTTGAGTTGTAGTTATAAGGCGATGGGCGACGGATGTTGATCGTTGTGCGATCGGCGGCGGGCAGTGGGCGGTTGGTGTTAGGTGAAGGATAGTCGAAGGTGTTGGAAGGTGGATGGTGAGTCATGGGCGATGGGCGATTAGCGGCGAGCTTTTTGGGATGTGCATTGGGCAAATGCGCAGGCATGCGCGGTGAGCTGTGGGCGCTGTGTAGTGGGCGGTGGAGGATGGTAGGTGGGCCGTGGGTGGTGAACGTGGACGATAGTGGATAGCGGGTTGCGGGTGGAGGGCGATGATTGGTGACGAGATAGAAATGAGCAATATCTGGGGGTTTGTAGACGGTTGACGGTGGGCGTTCCCTCATGGACGGTGGATGGTGAGCAATGGGTGTTGACCGAAGTGCGGTGGATTGTGGTTGATGGGTAGTGGGAGGTGGACTATGGGAAGTGGACGATGGGTTGTGGGCAGTGAGAGAGGGGTGATTCGTGATGAGGAGTAGACAATGGGCGATGGGCGATGGGTGAGTGCGCGTAGGCGACCCAACATTCCGCTCTGCAGCCGGCAGAAGGTGCTCGATTCGACGTGGGCATGGTCTGTCAACAATGCTGTTATCGATTGTACTGTTTCTCTGCGCTGGCGTCTATCGATTAAAACGTGGGAATGTATACTGACGTCGGGTGGCATCACACCGGCCTCAACGCACCTGCAGAATATCTCTCCCTTTCGCGTTCGTACCTCCTCCTTTTTGTATCTCTTCCCTTTCTTCTTCTTCTTCTTCTTGTACTTCTCCTATTTTATAAAAGTATGCAATTTCAGAATTTACGTTACTACAACTTTCTTTGTGTGCGCAACAGATTAACTAATAGCTTCCATATTTAAACCATCACCCCGTTTTAACCTGTTTACAATGAACTAAAATGGAAATGAAGTCTCATGAAAGCTCTCATGGACTTACCACTAAAGATTCCACTTGGAAAGATGATATTGATTGATTGATTAAGGCGAGATCCGGCGCCGACCTACGTAGTCTTGCGGGAATTTTCCCAAAATAGGTATCTCCCACCAGCAGGGCACCGCCTCAGCCGCGGCCAGCTCTAAGCTCTCGACTCGTCTCTCGAGAAGTGTGGTAGTGTATGTATGTATGTATGTATGTATGTATGTATGTATGTATGTATGTATGTGTATGCAAGTCAGGGAGAGGAAAGGACAAGAAGGAAGGAAAGATAGCGTCCGATCCGTAACCCATTTGTTAAGGTACTGCTCCGGCATTCGCCTGGTGTTGATCGAAAAAAACACAGGAATGTACCAACCAGGTAAGTCAGCCGATAGAATTATCCTCCACACAGCTTCTGAAATCGATCTAGCTGACAAACAAGAGTCGAAAATCCTGCCACCGTCGTGATTCGAACCCGAGGACCTCAAAGTCACAGGTACTTCAATAACATCAGTTGATGCCATGAGCCACGTTTTCCGATAGGAAGGAAGAGACATTTTATCCTTTAAATAAAGGTTATTGATCCCTTGTAAGAATTCTCCACACTTGGTAACACTACAGTGGCTTGGTGAATTGTTAATAGAAATAATTTCATCTTCTGTATCTATTATACATTTTAATTTTTTATCGATCTAGGAAAACTGATCGAAGATACTATCGCAACGAGTAATTTTCCCTTAGAATAAAAGGCAGGAATAAACCAAAGGACAAAATAATAATCTTGACCGTTGAAGATGAGTCGACTTTAGAAATGTAAGCATACGTTCATTGATGGCAAAACTAATAGGAACGTGCCATTTCGATGGTGTTTTTCGACGTGCGCATCTAGGTTAATGCTGAATGAATCATACATTTCGACCTTTTCAATTCAATCAAATTTAATCAGAAATTCCTTCGCGTCTAGCGTCTAGTTTGAATTAACTGTTTTTCGTCACTACAGCGTCTTAATCTACAAATTTTTCACGCCTGTGGACACAAAGGTTTAGTATACTAGTCTTGTTCCAACAGCATGTATTTTCGCGTAATATTTGTACCAGTTACATAATACTTATTTAACCTTGTATCCTGTTAATAATTCAGATATGTTTAAAAAAATGACTCCATCTAAAGCAGTACAAAAAGGAACATTAACCTTTGAAATTTTTAATGGCACTCGTATCAAATAATTCTGTGTTTTGAGCTCTGTCGCAGGAAAACGTTTGTTGGAAAATGTAGCAATATTTCGAGAAAATATGGATTAAGTTTTTTTTAAAAACTGTCACAATTTTATTCAAAATTAACGGAAACTACTAATCTACGGCAAAAGAAAGAGGAAATAATTTAAATGTACAATATTAAGGAAAAGGAAAGGGAATGTCAAGGAACATTCTAATAATTCTAAATAAATAAATTCTAAATAAATTATGCAAAATTCTAAACAATTCTAAATAATTCTAAATGATTCTAATAATGCAATATGAACTTAATGTACAGTATCCCCCAAAATTTAAAAACGATTGAAATTAACAGGGCCTCGAGTTTGGCTAGAGCGATGCATAAATATTTATTTTGGCAGAAAAATTAAGCACGGTTTAGTCACTAGTGTTCTTCACAGACTGGCCGATAAACGGACAGACAGACGTTCTTAAAAACATTTTTATCGTCATAGTCCCAAAAATTTCTGTCAATAACTCGACATAGACTTTTTCGCAGCATTACATAACCTACTAGTTTACGGTTTTAGGAAACTAAACATATTCTCAAATACAATAAAATAAATACAGATATATTACGTTTTTTAATTACAAACACACTTTATGACCAAATTATATTCAGATTATTGCTTGTTATTATAACTTATGCGAGTTATAAAAACAAAAGCATAATTATTTCCGCTGTTTGTCTGTGCTATCGGATTTAAGGGGTTTCTTTATCAAAAGCCACTCACATATTGTTAACAACCAGAAGGACACATGTTCGGAACAATAACGACACCGGCAATGCCGCTTCAGAAAATAAACAAATAAAACACAGCTATTTCACAAATGAAGCCTCCGTTATTTTGGACATCACTGTATTAGTTAGATATTTAAGGGACGTAGAGTTCACAGCTTGGTTGAATGAGTGCGGTGCGTTCTGTAGAACATAGGTGACACCGGGCTACCGATCGACACCTGTTCAAATGCGTGCTTGATCGTGCGATACCGGAGCGCTTTCAGAATAATTAAACGGGAAGTCTCGAGTTCGTGCGACGGAGTGGTTCTCTTGCATGCTATTCACCCCGCAGCAATGCAACGCACGCATTCGCTTAGAGATTTTTTTAAACTGATAGCAATCACTGAGGATCAGAGTACAAATTGATGAGGGGATTCAGGAATCGTCCCTTTTACAGATTGATTACTTCGTGTTTCCGGGTCGTAAAGGCATATAGTCATGTATCCCGTAAGTACAGTGGATGTTTATCATGGGGGAAGTGGCGGTGTTCTTCCCACGTGAATGGTGCGATTCGGCGCCGACCTAGATGGCTTGCGGGATTTTCCCAACCTGTATCTCTCACCGGCGGGGCTGAAGCTGGTGTTACTGTAAGTAAGGGATGAGGAAAGAACAAGGAAGAGAAGGGATCGCGTGCGATCATTCACCTGATGTTGATCGGATAAACCACAGAAAAGTCTCGATCAGAGTGGACGACCGCTACAATTCGCCGTGCACAGAACGTGCACAGAATACACTTCTTCCCTAATACGCCACACACAATTGTTAACGGTATTTGACATAAATAAAAAATAAATACAAACATAAATAAATACATACATAAATAAATAAATATTTATATTAATTATTTTACCTAGCTAAGGAGTTAGAGACGAAAATCCTGACACCGCATGAATTCGAATCCTAGAAGTATCGGTTATCGGAGTTCGAATCACTGCAGTAATGTCAGTTGATGCCCTGTGCCAAATCAGCTGATTCCTTGTAGAGATCTTTACGTCCCCTGTTGGAAGTATATTTCATATCGTCCTGCGAAGGACACGATTCATATATTAGTGTTTAATTGAGGATTTCCACAGTTTAAAATGCCGTTAAAAGCAACGAATCCAAACTACGGAAATTGGAAAAGCAAACTATCCAATGTACACTGGCGGAAGAAACCGGAAAGGGCACGAGCAATAAAGTAGGCGATAAGGGACGTACGGGATGGGAAGTCGTAGAAGCCATGATTAACATTTCATGGATGACAGACGCCTGGTGACGTAACAGGAGCGTGACGAAATGGCACAGAGAGCCATCTACTCCGCAGATTTCAAAGGCACTGAACACTGCGATACGTCGGGACTTAAGTATGCCACGGCGTCGCGCGTGTTCGTCCTTTACGCAATTAGACCAGATTGAGCTGGGTCGGATTGTTGTCCAGCGCGAAGGGGGGTTTCCGGCCTATGGTTCTCCGTTTCTGGATGTGCGAGTCTCATATAGCTCTGCCCAAGTAATCGTGTGTAGTATTGTGTCTCGATGTGCTCTATCTGTGCGAAGGAATACAATATACAATGAAATAGGGGTGTTGCAGTTCTTTTTTCCACTTGTCTATATTCGTAAAATATAATCCGATTTTGCGGCATAAGCGAAGGCGGTCTTCGTTTAACTAAAGTCGGAATTCGTACCCCGATGGGTTGAAGACAAAGTCTAAAATATTGTAATATCAACTGATCAATTATTTACGTAATAATGCCAATTACGCATTGTCTTGTTGCCGAATAGTCGAACTAATCAATTATTTACGAAATTATAACAATTAAGAATTGCCGCTCTATTTTTTGGAGAAATTTTCCTTCACTATTCAGAGTTCCCAGACGGACACATGAAACCTTGGTGTCGCCAGCTGCATGACCTTCGTGATTTCAAGAACATTGAATAACCAGTTCGGTTACCGACGCGAGCAAATAAATATCAATAATTACTTACTTATCCATATTAATGAAATATACTTCACAAACTTTCAATAATTTAGATTAGATTCAGTATTAATTCTGCAATTAAGTGTAGTAACTTCGTGGCAGAATATATTAACGTTCATTAAGTTTACATTGACTGACAATAAATTACAAAAGATTAGTTAATTAAAATGCTCTCGTAAATAATGCTCCAGAATATCTGATGACTCTAATTGATATATTACTTAACATCTAACTATTAAATTTCAATAAAAGATCTTCCTTTAAAATACATTTTAGAGAGAAAAAAACAACCTCTGTACCCATTCTCAACTTGTATAGTGGCTTTTAGAACAGAAATGTTCACTGGTTCACTGTTTATTGCCCTACAGAACTTTATCCAGCTATGAATTACATCTACTACAGCACGCATATTCGTGTTATGTTAAACGTAAAATAAATTTCAGTTCTGATAAGTTTCATTTTCTAATTAACCTCCTTTGTTTACATGGAAATTGGGAACCCCTCTTCCTAACACTTTCTGAGCAAATGGAAGCTACTTTTTTGCTGGGTGAACTGTGATACATGTCCTCTAATTCGCTTTTCAAGTAATGTCTCCACCACTATACCGCACATTTCATTTACTAGTATATAGTTGAATAATTGTACCTAAATTATTCAAAAACGTGCCAGTCGAACAATGAACATGTAGGCGGGAGGAATGCGTTGTGAAAATGCATGCAACTAAGGTATTTACCCCGATTCTGATTATTGGGACAGGAAAATGGCTTTTGAAGTATTAGAGCGTGTTTTTGTGTTAATGATTCTAGCAAAAGAAGTAAATCGATGAGAAATATCTACTTTGTGTGGAAAACAAGATTGACGTGCTTGAGTAGGATTGTCATTAATGACAGAGAAACATTTAAATTATTAATGTGCATTTCAGTTCTGTGACTTGTAGGAGCCCATTTTATCAATTATTCAAAAACAAAATATTGAAGCGAAATTTCGCAAATTATTAAATGATGACGCTTTTACAAATGCCAAAAATGTAATAAAGAAAATTGAAATAAGCTGTAAGAAAAAAATAGGAAGACAGTGAGCACGGAACAAAATTAGTTATTTGCATTTTTTAAATAAAAATCTTACATTTCTTTTTTTTTTGTATTAAAGAGTTCCACACTACATATACGCTTCTTGTTCTATAAATATTGGTTTTTATAATATAATATAATTTTTTTGTATTTTAAAAATATTGCCGTGATTAAGGTAACTTCGTTATTTCGTAACTTTGTTTCTAAGAGAATGATACAAAGTATGATATATGAATACGCAGAAAAAAAAGTTTAATATTTTTTTCTTTGTGAAGCAAAATCCATATTGATAGGAATTATTTCAGAATTTAGAGTACACCCAACTTCATGTATCTTTTTGATGATATTTTGTGCAGTATTTCTGGGACGTAAATACCTAAAATATGAGGCCGTCGTTCGTTGGGATATTTTTATGTTCCTTTCTATTACAATTGAATGTTTATACACTCATTGATGCGTTTCACCACTCTAATGCTCCATTGACTGCAACCGACTATAAATAACTTATATTTGTGACCAATTTACCTGCCATGGTCTGTTGTAAGGCCATGCTCGGTATTCCGTACGGACTAGAGCCATTCATTGATTGCTCGAATTTGATTACAGATAAATAAATAATAAATTATTATTTTACACGCCTCACAAAAGTTTCCATAGAAAATTATCTACCCTTCGAAAATTCCATGAAGTCTACTACGGAGGAAATCAAGTGTAAATCCGCGCATGCGTGCGCGGATATATGTATTGACAGTGAGCTTCCTGTTCACCTAGCAAGTAGAGCGTCCAGGTCAGTGGGTCATAAATATCTGACCCACTTCCTTCCTCATTCAATTTTTAGCTTATAAGATGCCTTAATCGATCTCATTCTTTGAATGTATCTAATCAATAATTCAGAATATGTAAAAAAATAAGCCACACTTTAAAATATTCAGAACTTCACAACATTTTTAATTTCTCATTCCACTGTAATCTGCAGGAATGGTTTCCCCAGAATATAAAAGTGACAATACAAGGAATCGCAATTTTAATGTAAGTGTGTGTGCTACAATTGATGTATTTCAGAACAATGTTTTGAGAAAATCGTTAGTATGTATTCTAAAAAATATGTCACCGTTTAGTTACGAATGCGGTGAGAAGACAGCATTACAAAAAGCAAAGCATGATTGTGAAAGAGATAAAGAAAAACAAACGGCAAAATACATGGCCACAATACGCCATCACAGAGTACGTACATATGTAAGATTGAAAGATAAACGAATGTGTACGATGAGATACGACGAAGTAACCTGTGGACTGAATAGAAGCAGCAATGAAACAAATAAAAAAAATTCACTCCTGTGAATAGACAATAGATTCCCAGTTGCATTATTTCAATCATATGCAAAGTATTTCATTTAAACCGTATCCATTTATCGTTCTAATTGATTCTGCACATCTGTACGACACCAATACTGCCAAAGCTCGCACACCTCACATACAGAATACATCCTCACTAATATAAACATACTATCGATCGCACATCAATTATCTACTCTCGAATGGATTATTTCGTGCGACAATTTAATTGAAAGATGGAATTTTCCATAAGAGATTCACCCTTGTGTCAATAAACGTATTTCACTGGAAGAAGAAGGTCATTTTCCGTACATGAGAGAACTAGTTGTAGTTACAATGTGCAATAAAAATTCACTCTCAGAATATGTGATTACAGAAGAACGTCGAAAATCATGATTAATTGGTATAGTCTCTTTTCCGGATTATCAAGTACTTGATTTTGAAATGAACTAATATTAGGGCCTATAGACGTTAACAATCTCAAAAAACAAACTAAACGCGTTCATATTTCACTCCGAAGATTACGAAAGTTGAACGGATTAACAAAAGGATTAATATCGCAAATGTTTTCGTTTTTAATTATAGGAAGAAAGCACTGCATACACTGCATATTCAGTTTTCACCTCTAGACCACCTTATTGTTATGTACAGTAAATACACGTTTACAACAAAATTCAGTACACACAGTCACATACAGTAATAAAAAAACTGTACATATATGAAATTATATAGTATTGAGTTTTTGAAATCATCTATGTTAACTTTGGAAAATCGGTAGTGTTTCATGCTATTTTTCGCCATATTCCAATCCTGAATATTAACCATAATATTCAAATATTGTGGATATATATTATGGAATTTTGATTCTTCCAACAATTGCAGGGGTAAGGTATGTTCAAAAGTTTGTAACACATCACTACACTGCAGGTTGCCTACCCAAATGTTAAGGGCGATACACAAAGAAAGCTTTAACTTACATGATGATGACAAATTTTCGTTAGCACCTCTGACATTTAGAAAATTGCCATTTTTTAATATTGAAAACACTAATAGTTTTCGTTTAGAAAGACGTTTCATCCTTGTACTCAACCAAATTTCGTTATTTTTGTTCTTTAAATGAAAGGTAGGGGTCCCTAGATGTTCTATGGCGTACAACTATTAACCTCTTTTATAATATAAATACTAAATTTTAAGAAAACCAAAAATTATTAGAATGAATACTTTACAAACGTGTTAAACTCCGTTTTGACAATGAATAATAATTGTTTACACTTTTATCAGAGACAACTGACAGATTATCTTTATTTAAACCGAGAAATGGCTGTCTATGGAACTGGAACTTAGGGGCAAGGCACGGTATTGTTGAGTTTGATTGAGAGGCAAAAACCTATCAGCGACCCCAAAATGGCAGAAATTAAAAAAATGAAATTTCAAACATTAAAATCATCTTAATAAAAAATCTTATGACATTGAATTTTTAGCACAATGGTAGATGGGACAGGTTTTATTTAGAAGACATTGCCTGACATTTTAGTTGTGAAAAGGGAAATTAGTGCACCTGAACCTTAAAATAGTGAAGACCGTGTTACTGCATTGAACTGTACTACCTCTATGGAAAATCACGAAAGACCACTTCTGTTGAAAGAGTAATATGAAAACAGCCGGACTTTCTATAATGCGAAAACATCTCTTCTACAAGAATCGACTTAAGTTCTTAGTGACTGCTACTGTTTGAATGGTAAGATTCAATTTTTAAATTTGAAGTAAAATGAACCAAAAGACCATAATAAAAGAAGTAAGTAAGGCGTCAGTTCTCCATCTCCTCCACAGAAAGCTTTCTTAAGAGAACTAGTGGTGTAAAATAATAGCAACCACTTTCCCATATTCGTCATCTATTTCCTTTAGTCTCGCCTAGCTAATATGCACATTTCCAGCAATTTGTAATGGCGTGAGAAATCTTTCAAGAAAATTACATTTGTGTAATATTAAAAAACAAAAACAAAACAAACTTTACCATGTATTAGAGAGTGCTATCAGCTCTGTCCGTTCGAAAAAATTGAAGAAACAATTTTGAGGAGTTTTTGAGAAAATGACGTGAGAGTTTCTGCGGAATTTTGAGTCAGTTGTTGGAGAAAACGATTGGGTTTCCGAGAAACTTTATATGACATTAATTAAAGCACATGTAGTCATAAATATGTGAACAAATTGCCGATAATGTCAATATTAACGACGTGAGAGACAAGTCAAAAATTATGTTTTTGTAATTTTTGAAAAAACAAAAGAACAAAAAAAATTGATGTTTATGTCATCTCAAAGAGTACCACTATCTCTATCAAAAATTTAAAGAAAAAAGTGGAGTCGTTTTGGAGAAAATATTGTTTTTGTTATTTTTTCCAATTGCACATATAGCACGCAATATTGTACGAAATTTTCTAAAATTTTCAAAATAATGAACCAGCTGTTAATGAAAGAACTCACTATGGAGAATAAATTGTATTTGAAGCAAAAATCTCAATATTCAAATTTGTAGTTGTAGGAGGACACCCTAAAAATTTCAAATTTTTAAGTTTTCGAAAATTCACTGAGAGTTAACGGTGAAAATTAGACATATGCCACCTTTATAAATTTATTTTACTCTATTCTTTCAAGAAATGTAAAGAAAAATTTGGAGACGTTTTGAGAAAATTTTGAAAATGGCGGGGCTTCATGTAAAGTATCCCCAAATTTTGAAGAAAGTTTTTGAAAGTCACAGCGCCTCGAGTTGAAGAAGATCGACCAAGGAATATCCAATTTGGAAAAAATCCTTCATATGGCTCGAAAAATTCAAAGTGTGAGAGACGTAAGTGATGATCAAGTTTGTGGAACCGTCAGTCTTGACCCTGCGAGGGCCACCACTCCACTCAATTCCTTGTTGTACCAGGGGGGCATAAAATCCCCGTGGTGGACATCTAAGCTTTTCGCTTTTATCCTCACCTCCGCTGAGGAAAAAGTGCAACGACAGGCTGTTATTGGAGTCCCGCCGAAACGCAGTTTGCCCTCGCAGCAACCTCCCCTGAGTTGGGCCGCCCTGCCAGCTCAGAGACCCTAAATAACCAGGCTAGTACCGAAGTCCAAACAATGCGTTACTCATGCGCTGGGAACGTCCCTCCTCTTTGCTCAGAGTCTCTGCCACGACGAGGCCAAGAGCCCATCAGGCCACTGAGTTCTGGACGACTCGGGGCCACCCTTCCCATCTCCCCTCTCCCTCCACCTTGAGGCTATCGACGTGAGTATCGCCAGAACCTAGACTACCCGAGGAGGTGGCGCGTTCCCCGTCTGGACTTCTATATGTGGGATCCGAAGGGTCCATATGAAAGTCTTTGGCCCAATCCAGCCTAAGGGTAGGTGCCATTGGCCCAACTGTTGGGTTATCGGGCAACTACATCTCTCCTCCTCTACAGCTCTCGATCCTCTACAACTCTCTACCACAGATCGTGACCACCTGAAGGGAAACGCTCCCCCCGGACCGTGCAGGACCGTCAGCAGGGGAGACGTTTGCGTCTAGCCATTGCGCTAACATGGTTGGACCGACAGCCAGAGTTTGACCGTATTCACTGCCAAGCGGATTCGAGAATTGGCTGCACGAAAACGATTTAAGACAGTAAAACAACTGACTCTGGTGATGTTTAAAAACTGACACTTTATGTATGAAAATTACTGAACAAAATGCAAACAACATTATTTTATAGACATTAAATTAATATTGCAGTAGTAATACACAAATTCAACTTTGTAAAGACATTACTTTTTCTAAGCTTGATTTAATGACCTGATTATTTGATTATCCGAATTTGGACCGGTCCCGATAAATTTGGATAATTGGAGTTCTACCGTATACTTATGTATAAGAACCAATTATTATTCAATTTATATTTCACTAGAATAAAACCTTGAAATAAATAATACAAAAACCTAATTAGCAATATTTGATTACGAGTAAAACAAAGATAGGATTCAATACATCAAGGAGTATTTCTTGAAATATACGGGTCGCATTACAGAGAACATGTTACCACTGGAGCACAACATCCGTTAGCAGCAGGGCGTAATGAAAATCGGTTATCAATAGAGCGTGTAGTTTCCTTGCGAGGCGAGAGAGCTACGCGCTTCGCTAATTTCTGTAATCTCAGTGTCACCTCTGTTCCTGGAAATATTGTCATCTCAGCGTGAGGCGAGATAGGATTATTTCTTGGAGATATGCACCGTGTTACTTACAACTGTTAATTAAATCTCTTACTAAGATCATATTATCATGTGTATACAAATCAACCGGCTAGAATAATTAATTAATTAATTAATTGCTAATAAAGTTGTAATGAAACGCCGTATGAAAAAAATGCGAATTGTCAATATTTTTTAACATTTATATTCCCCAAGGAGCAGTAATAAGTGTGTGACGTATAAGGGAGAAATACAATCTGAGCACTTTTTCATTACCTCCTAAATTTCTTTCCCAGTCTTTGACCGTAAACAGTCGTATGAGGTGTAAAAGTATCAACAACGTACCTTCAACCAACAATACGACAAACTTCCGATTACATTTTGAATTGAATTGAATTGAATTTGCCTTATTTTACATGACGAGACTCGGGCCATCAGGCCCGCTCTTCCGTCTGACCACACAAATTTCGCTACGCTCCTTTCACCAACTAGCAGGGAAAGGAGGTATTTCTTGGGCGAGAAACAGGCAATTTGAATTGAGCTCAGAGGCGTCATTTAGGCTGGAGGATCTTTTACATGCAAGTAAATCTACGAACATGGGACAGACGGCTTTACTTCCCATCCGAAGGAAGGCGTACGAAGGATTTTTTTGCCCTTAAAAATCCACGGCTTCGATCGAGTTTGAACCCGCGAACTTGGGTACAACAGTCCGGTACGCTAACCGTTACACCATCGCCGCCGCATTACATGTAATGTAACATCTGTAATAAGATATTATGGGGTTTATAATAATGTTCGTAGTGCATTATCGACCAATTTAAGGAACTTCCCGCCGGTACAAAATGATGAAACCTATATTTAACAATTCGTAAAACTTCTCAAATATTTTCAATTTCTGTAGTAATATTTCTTGTAAGCCTATTTATATACTAGCTAAAAAAATAGCAATTAGTATTTACATGTCTTTGTGTGGGTACGCAACACTTGAATGTTTCTATATCACACGTTTACCACGCTAAACTTCTTTGGTCCTATCCTTCCTCATAAGGACGTTGACCCATTGTGCGATTTTCTCGGGATTATTACTCAGAGTGATTTTCCGTTGCCTTCCCTAGGTTTTCGACGACTTTAGAATCTGACTTCTGACACGAGTCGAGTAGGCGCGCCTCGCAGGCAGTCCTAATGCACCAGGACTTTGACTCTCATTTTGTGCGCCAGATGTCGGTCTCAATTACTATATCAGAATTGTCTGGGGAAAAGTGAGATCTCGTTAGGGCGAATGTTGTCGGAGGGGTTTAATTTGGCCATACCAGGGTTCTTTCACACGCCAGAAGTGTGACATGGCTACTGTGGATTTTCAGCCTTTCTCGAAAATCTGGGCACCTCGGCCCAGATCGAACCAGCGCACGGGGGGGGTAAGCTAACTCCTCACCCACCGAGACTCCCACCACTCATGAGTACGTCTCGAATACAAACATTTAAGCAGTTAGATGCCTAACCGTTTTCATGAAACCAACTACTATTGCAGCAATGTGATAAGGGTATTGCGAGGGGCTTCAAATTATTCATTTTAAGATGCATCGTTTCCCATATTTTTAAACTGAACGCCAACACGTGTAGGGCGCAAAAGTCGAAATGCAATGTTGAAAGTGAATCTTGAAAGTTGATATTGATACTAATATTAATTATTTTTTTAAAAATGTTGACCTAAACATATATTATTGCTTAAAATATATTTATTTTGAACCGAGAAATAATCCTCTTAAATACTAGAACGCTATAAATTACACACGTAATGCTACAGATCATGTGTTGTTACCTATAATGCAAATACATTCATCATGCCGAATAAGTTTAAAAAACTCTTTTCTAATCGTATACTAACAACTTAAGAGTGGATTAAAATATTCAAGAGATCGTTTCACTCAGGGGAATCTAGGACAAAGTGCTTATGTATAAAATATAACATCTTTCGTAAAAAATCATTAACTATAAAAGTCATTATATTTCCATAAGACATATTGTAATATTATACATTGTTTAAATCGCCACGCTTGTATTCAAGTAATAGAGTGAGTCAATTATCATGAAACCAGTCTTCTGCTTTATATAATGGCATTTTTTCTAGGTGGAAAAACGTACACGAATCAAATATTCGCCTACCAGGAAACATACGCGGAAGAATGAATAATGGAAAAAATGTCCCGTTCGAGAATGCTAATATGCTTGATTATAATGGACGAGATAGATGAAGCTGAATCGATGAATTAGATGAGAGGCGATTACAAATCCCGCTCACCGTGCAAGCAGTGAGCCCGCGGAAAAAGTAGTGTCCAACGGAAGTGAGACCTGCGCCATTCTTTACAGCGTCCCAAGTTTTATTCGTGAAAAATGAAAGTAATTTTTGGGAAATTATTTAAAATTTGTCTATATTTCACGCAAAATTCGCGATAATGACTCTCAATTCGAAAAATTGTACACGACTTTGAACAACAGATTTCATTCAGAAAACTCTCTATCTTGAATATTGTAGTTGTAGGAAGACGACACAAAATTGTAAACTTTTGTAATTTCAAAAAAAAAATCAGCTACTTCATCGTAAGTGAGACCTGCAGTATTCTTTTATGAGTTATTTATGCTATCGGAGAACAAAGATTGATAAAAAAAATGTGAGCCATTTTTGAGAACATGTGGAAAATGTATAAGCTTCAAACTAAATAGTAAACCCCCAAAATAAAAAAAAAATTAAAACTAGCATGAGCTTGTATTCGTTTATATGAATTGGGGAATATCAATTTTGAAGAAAATCATCTCAACGGCTTAGGCGCTAGCGTTGACTACGGAAAAACGGACAAGCTGAAAGAAGAGTCGCACAGACGGACAGACAACACGACGTTTTGCCATCAATCAAGTGTTCGGAATCACGAAGCTACAAATACGTTATGTAGTCGATTTTTCGATACCATTATTAAGGAGACAAGGAACATCTAATACGTTGTGTCGATCGATTTTTCCCAATGAAGGACCCTCTAACAAGTTGTAGTCACAATACACGTGCGATGTGACTACCCAATGTATTGGAGGAAGTAATTTACTACAGACAGAAACAAGGTTTATCCACTTTTTTGTTAACAGGTCCCGGCAGTAAAATGTTTTCTGTCGAAATCTGGCTGATTTCTGGAGAACGGTAACATAACATATTTTGATAACGAAATTCCCCCTCGGTTGAAGGCAAATTATTATTTTTATATTTTTAAGGGGACCCGTCGTGGGTACCACGTTTCAAACCCCGGACAATATTTACAGACTTTGTGTTTCCCTAATGGATTCTCTGTAGGTTCTCAGTTTCCCCTGCCTCTCATTTCAACTTTATTCCAACATCATTCAAATCATATAATCGTCACTAACCCCTCATCCATCAAAACCATTTCATCTCGGGAACGACCAAAATGACTAGAAACTGAGAATCGTAATGATTACGATTATATATTTCATCACCAGTTCACAGTTGGAAATGTAACAATTACCTGGGAATATGTTTCGTTTCCGCAAGTGCCAACTACCGTGCCACCCGTAGGTATAATATAATTTAATCATAAATTATGTTTAGACTGTTTAAATAATAGACTACCGCAGCTGGAAATCGAACCCGAGTAATTGTATTCCCTCGTAGTTGTTACTTGTCACAGACGCGCGCGATTTTCCCTTCCTCGCCCTTGTCCCCTCCCATTACTCACACTGCACATATATAGGGAGACCAGATGGGAGCTTAGGGCCTGCCCGGCTGGGAAGGTCCCTCACTGGCGGAGATACTTGCAGAGGGAAACCCCTCAAGGCGCTGGATTTCATGTTTGAAGTTGATCGCATGGTTCAACCGCTATAACTCGCGACTTAACATTCACTACGCCTACGGGACTAATAACCATAGCAGTTAACGTGCCAGGAAACACAATCCTTAAATCCGCGACGTCACTCTTCCCACGCCTCAAGCAACTGTAAAGATGAGAGAGTGATGCAATGTGCTCTCGGCGGCAAAGGTTAGTGCGCTGGAGCAGGAGCTTCCATATTTCCGGGTAGTTGAACTCTCTGGATTAGCGGAAACGGAGAGAACGTATGGATGAGATGATTGGTTGGATGACGAGGTAATGAATAGATGGATGGGACAAACATCTCTCGAGTGGCGACTCACATTCATCAACTGCTACAAAACTTCCGGAGCAATGAGATCGCTAACCCCAGGTTGGTGATCCCAGTCGTGTCAGTGACCTCCAGGGTGGGTGTCAGTTAGCACGTGGATCTCACGTCACGGGCAGTTTTCAGCCCTTGTTTTCCCTCACCACCGCCGAGCGTGCACCGCCATTTCTGGCTTCCACGTGATGCATCCAGCCTACCTGGAAAGGGGAAAAATCCCTGACGCTGATGTAAAGGATGAAAACTAGTAGCGCTACAGCAGCATATGACTTCTCGTATTTTTTAACACTTTCGAAATATTATAATACTAGTTGAACTCGCAAAAGTGTTTGTTAACTCACAAAAATATATTTGTCCAGAGTGGAATTCAAATCCAGGCGCATAGGTTCCGCGAGCAACAGACTACTAGACCATCCTATTCTTTGCATACAAACATCACTCCCTAAGCACCAAGAAGAAATTTGAATAGTTTCAACGTTCAAAAATTCAAAAGATTTGAAAAAAATAGGACCGGTTTCATTTTTATAAGCTTATTTCTCTCTATTTGTGCACATTTAAAGAAACAATGTGGAGCATTGAGAAAATTTTGAACATGGTGTAGGGGCTTCATGTAAAGTACTCACAAAAATGAAAAGATCTGTATCAAATTCCAGGGGGCGTAACACGATCCATATTATTTTAAAAGAATTTGTACAAGTTTTACTTTCAATGCTTTTTACTTTAAAGGCAAATCCATAGCTGATTTGCCTTTGAAAATAGATTTTATTTCAGTGGAGTGAATGTTTTGTTCTCGTCAAAAACGCCCATTTCTTTCTGTATTCAGAATTAAACTTGTATATGTTTTAGGGTAAGAATTCCAGAATTAAGAATACTTGCACAGAATACATTTCTCGCCGTAGAACGAGGTACACTATTTTTGTTGTAAGATAAAATGAAATGTAGTTTTTTTCAAAATTAAACTGTACTACAAATGCGAACTAATTTATAAAACATCATTAGGACAAATATTATTTTTCTTTCTTATGACTAGCCTAAGAAAAGGTATGCAAAAGAACATACATCTGACTTGCAAACGCGTGTGTATGTGTATATATACTTAGGCACAACAGCCCTTCCAGCAGCGTACCGGCTTTGTAGCCATGGGTTAAGGGGTACATGTAGTAGCCATTCCTACGCTGTAATCTGGTCTTCTCAACTTGAGAAGTGAACTATCTTATTGTCACATAGCAACAGATACTGGGATATAGCATGGAAAGCGCACAATTATTTTTGCCCCGTGCAAACTGGTGTATTGATTGTAATTGTTTAATATCTTCTGCCAATTGTTGTGAAGTAAAGTTACATGTAATATCGAAATTTCTTGTAGTGAGCTGTGGATACTGACTCCTGATGATAATGATTACTACGACGTATGTTGTATGAAATGCAACATAAATATATATGTATTGCATAAAATATGTTCACAGTATTAAGGCAGTTTTGATAACAACAGAATTGTAAATAAATAGGTAATACAATGGTAATATTCCGATATCAGTGGAAAGTAGCTTGCAGGAATCACGTGGATGACTTTTGATTATTATTTGTACCATTTTTCTATGATCTTAAAGTTTGGGCACTATAGAATATGCTTCCCAAGAATATTATGGCAAATCTCAAGGGGAAAGTAAATTTGCAAAAGACACGCAAAGTGCTTCATGAAGGCCAGCTGAATTTGAAAGAGGCTACACGGAGCACGTAACATAATAAACTTAATTGGGAGTTGAATTCATTTATATGGATATTTCATTTGCGGTTTGACTGAATTGAGAGGCTGAGAAATAGACCCAGAATCTTAATAGCAGCCCCTTGCTTGAAGTTTGTTTTCAATGGCGCAAGAAGTTAGCGGTTGGAATTGCAAAATTGCATTGAAACAGTTTTTCCTTCATTTATTCTTAATTTGTTGTTACGAAACTAATTTGAAGCATCTAAAATTCTATTATTTATTGTTTCTTTTTTGATAAGAGCATTCGTGTCATCAACAAACTGAAATGTTTTTGGGTTTCTATTAGATGAAAGCACATTGCTTACAAATAAAATGTGTATACTAGTATGTATATATGTATTCACAGCACTGAACATGGGCGTAATGCCTCGAAAGAAGCTCTTTCCTCCTACGGAAATACTAATGTCAATGTGGAACTGACTCTGCAGTATTTGAGTACAGTACTGTTTTATGTTCTCAGTGAGGGGTGAACATTCTCTAGCAAAAAACCACAGTTGCGAAAGCAAAGATACAGTGGATCACAGGTGAACCAGATGGGAAACCTGTTGTACAGTGCGTCAAGGCTAAAGCCCGGAGCAAGAGCAACCTCGTGCTCTCCTTATCGGAGACCGGGTCTTCCGTAGACAGCGCGGCGCGGCGCGCGGGCTGCGGGAAGGCGCTGACGCACCGGCTTCTGGCATTCGCGCTGTACTCGTACATGGCGCAACGCACAGAGACGTTGTCGCGGGAATAGGAATGAAGGGAGAAAGGTCAACTGCTATCGAGAATGGTTGATGAGGTGTGACAAATGGGCTGTTGCGAAGAATTTTTTCAGAGGCTTCACGGAGTTACGGATAACACTTAACTAACTCTTTGGAAATACTCAATCTTCTGCTCAAGCAGAGTTCATTGAATTGCCTGGTACATTTTGTACTTTCGGATAACTGGAGTGATTGCTCACACATTTGACATGATACTTGCGATTCAAAATATTACCTCAAAATGTGTTTCAGTTTTTTGACAAGTTGTTCGGCAGAAGAAACGAACGAAGCTTGATTTTTTTGATTGATTAGTGACTCCGTGCGCGCCAACTGATAAGGGCATTCGTCCCGTAAGTGTAGTGAAGGTTCTTTCTCGGTAGGTGGCGATGATCTTCGCCGGCTGGTTGGTGAAATTCCGCGCCGACATACCGGCCGGCTAGGGGGGGGGGGGTTCCCAACCAGGTATCTTCCACATGCGGGGCACCATCCAACCACACGTATGTAGTGCATGTAAATGTAAGTATGCGTAAGTAAGTGGTGAGGATAGGACAAGGAAGGGGAAGGAAAGTTCTCACCCTGGTTGTTAGGGCACTGCTCCGGCATTCGCTTGGAATATATCGGAGAAACCTGGAAAAACTGCCGATCAGAGCAGCAGACTGCAAGACTTCTCCTCCAGACAGTAATTGAACTTGACCTAGCTATCTACATAGTGTCGAAAATCCTATTTCCGTCGGGACTGAAACCCTAGAACCTCCCGGTCATAGGCACTGCAGTAACATCAGTTAATGCCCTGAGCCACCTCTCCCCGTGAGCGGAGTTGGAGGGACACATAGAGCGGGTGCGTGCGAGGTTTGAGTAGGCCATTCATTGCAGCCTGAATAGGACGTACCCGAAGCATGACAAAATAAATACCCGAGAAACGCCGAATACCCAACGAGTATTTTAAAAAGAGTAATGAAAATTATTAATGAAAAATCATGGAAGGCTGTAACAACATTGACAAATTAACTTGCGGGAGCACCAAAAATTACCTAACTTCAAAACCATTTAACCTATAAAAGTTTTTAATTCCATGGTGGCAATTTTGATCAATGTGTAGCAACGATCTAAAAGTTATCAATCACTATGTTTTTAATAATATATAATGTTATAAATAACTATCCAGGAATGACATGTTCCGAAAATCGTGGAATACTATTTTTAATTAACATATGTAATAAAATTGTAGTATAAAGACAGAAATGGATGTTATACAAAATTGAATGAAGTAAAATCTGTATAATTTGAAGACCCACTCAAGTATCATGTATTAAACCCGTGTCAAATTAAATCAGCGCCATCTTGTGTAGTACTGTGCACTGCCGTGGCTGACTGAATAAGGGAAGGTGAGAAAGGAAATAGAAAAATGGAGAATTTGACCAATGAAGAGTTTTAATATGGGGCTGTGTTTAACTTGAGTTTGTTCATTGAGACCAATTAAATCTCGGTTTGTGTACAATTTAAAAATTTCCAAAGATTTACAAACGTTTTAGGTATTTGAAAACCCAAAGAAATATTTATGATATATTAATAAAACACTAATGGATGACATCCCATGGATTCTTACAAATCAGTATAAATGGTTTGAGTGAGTAAACGAGTGAGTCAGTGTTGCTTCCGGGCGCAACAAATACTAACGTCAATACTCTCGTAAGTCTAGTAAATATTATATTCCGGGAGGTAGAGGTCTTCACCCGCTGGAAAGTGTGAGGTTCGGCGCCGTCCTACACGTCGGAATGCTGGGGTTCACTCTTATAGGTATCTGCTCCCAGTAGGGCACCGCCTTATACGTCGCAAAACCAACCACAGAACTTCTCCAATAGTTCCGTTGGAAGATATTTGACTATTCACCCCTCAATCCGTATCTAGCCCCGATTTCCGTCATTTCTTACACCTTACGAATTTGCTGTTCGGTCATCATTATCACAGTGCCATAGCGTTACAGGTTATTGTCAAACCCCGATCCCTATTCCCTGGAGGCCACTTTCTACGTCACAGGCGTACAAATATAGATCAAACGACAGAAATGTCTGAAAGCTCTAAGAATTTGAAAATATTTGAATTTTTCGTAGGACTTTATATAAAGCTCATTGTACTATTTGAGAATGTCGTCAAAATTCGCTCAATGTTTTCTTCAAAATGTTTCCGTATAAAAATCTCATAGGTTCAATTTTGAGTAAACTTTCGTAATTTAAAAAAATACGCAAGTTGAAAATTGTTCATAACTTTTTTATATACGTATATTATTAAAGACAGTCTCTGTTAAAGAAATCTGTGGCTTAAGTATTATATCTTTATATCATTTTAGGTGCAACTTTTTTCAAAATATTGGTACTTTTTGAGAAATTGTGAGTTATATCTTTTGCGTTTTTCGAATGAAGCGGTTGTAGTATAGGAGATACAATATTACAAAAATAGTAAGTAACTATTTTACCAAAAATACCACATAATGCCCTTTTGTAGTATTACTACTTTTTAAATGAAATCTCTTCGTCAATATTACAAATAATTTATGTCATTCACAATATTTTGAAAATATGAGTAGTTTCCGTGTATTTCTCAGTGAAATCGTGACCATTTGAAAGAAATACGTAATCATGATTTTCTCAGAGGCGGTATTAGGTAAACGTTTCAGAAAATACCCGAAATGAATGTTCATGCAGTACCACTAGTTAATTAATTAAACAAAACAAACATTTTTTAATCCATGATTTTAAGTGAATTTTTATTCGAATTTCAGACAATTAGATTGTTTTTCGTGTCCCCTTGAAATTTAAATTAAAAACCGCGCAAAATATTGATAAGCTCAGACTGGTTAAAGGTTGTCAGACTTTTCCAGGAAAACGTTTTCAGCTAAACTCCAAGTTTCTGGTATCCAAACTTACTGGCTGTCCGTTTATATTTACTATTACTTCTTTGCCGTTGGCGCATACGGTTCATGACCTCTTACACGTGGAGACAACTTCGCGCACATTGAACCGGCCGCGCTAGTCTAAAAACAGCCTGGCTCTTTCAGACCATTGTGGGTGGGTGGGGATCAGGATGACGCAGCCAGTAGTTGCCATCCGCACCGCTAGGAGGCGCGCCAGTGAGACAACTCGAAATGTGTCACATGCAGACGCTGCACTCTATCGGCTCACGTTCGAAACACGTTCCGCTGATCTCGGATCTGCTGGGAACTAAGCCGACGCCTACGCTGCCACCACAGCATCGAGGGTACATGAAATTCAGCCCACAATCATACCGTTACGACTATAGCATACACACAATATAGTGTACTTTAAGATATTAGACAAAACTCCCTGGAATTATTTCTATAAAACCTCACTAACAAGCAACAAATGATTTCAATATTTCTTCTTCTTCCTATGAATATTGTTCATAAAGAAATACTACAAAACTATAAATCTTAAAATATTCAATTTTGGTTGGTTCCGTTGTGATGGGCAGTTCTCAGAAACTGTTAGGTTTCAGCATGTTCTTCGGGCAATGGTTCCCTTAGGAGTAATGGTCGACTCGGATTTAATACATTGGCGGGAGAAATCATGGGTGAAATAACTCAGAAAAGTTATTATTGAAACACACAAGTATATATAAACTATCATTTTTCGTATTATTAGAATAGATGTAGAGAGGGGGTGCTGTGATGCGAGCTTTCACACAGAAGAAGAGGGGGAATGATGATACACTATTATCCTTATTTGTTTCTTCATATGACCCGTCTTGTAAACACTCTTGTTAATTCCACTCCGTTCATAATATATTTTACCGTAAACAGATGCTTTCTATTGTGTCACCGACATGTTTTCCCTACATTTATTTCTGAGGTACTTAAAAATCTCTTATAAGAAAGTCAATGGATTGCATGGCTGTCTCGCAAAAATACACGAAAAGATATGAAAGGAAAACGAAAAAAAAAAAAAAAAAAATCGCGCCTGAAACACTTTAAGTGAATTTTCATTTCATTTCAGTATATGCCAATAAATTGCAAACGGTTCAGCATACAGTTTTCTTACAGTTTCTTACTTGCTTTCAAAATATCCCATTTAATTAATTGTGCGCTAGGATTGTTTTAATGGATTTATATTTTCGTAAGGAAAGGTGGAAATCAAGTTTTATGTTGTGGGGTTAGAATAAAAGCAAATCACTTTAAAAAAGAAAATCACTTGCTAAATTGTTCTGAAAGCTTGGTGAAAAACCTCGCCGTTTCCGACCCAAGATTACATAACTTTCTCTTCTTGCAAAGTATTTTCGTAAGGGCGATATAGTAAAACTAATTATATTTATCGTTTGTATGATTAGAATTGTTGACCGCGTCCCACGATTACTGCATCAAAGTGTCAGAGTTAGTAAGTAATACACAGGTATCATTTGTGTCAATGTGCCCCTTCCTAGAAATTGTGAGAAAGATTTCATCGGACTCACTGAATCATAAGACTTTTGACTAACACGATAGTCGTGATCAATAAATGGATATTTACACAAGTCGCAAATACAAATTTCGTACGCTGTACTGTTTGCAATTTATTGGGGATATACTGAAATGAAATGAAAATTTACTGGAAGTGAAATATGAACAGGTATGATTAAAACTTTATGGACTGAACAGTGTGAACTCATAGATCAGTTTACTCTTAACGAAATCTTTTAACAAAATAAATATATACGGGATACTAGGATCAATTGAAGAATATATGGGACAATTAAAAGACTCAGTCTACAAGCCAAGATTACATAAATCACATACAAAATTATAACATTACTTATTTAAGTTATTAGTCCTATCCTTGCATTTTTTCCACATCAGAATCTTGGTTTCAGAGAAGGGAAATGGATTTTTAATACTTGCTTCAATTAAGTCTTCCAGTGTGAGAGGGAATTGGGTTAATTTCCTGCTATTTTTATTTATTATTTATGATTACTATATGACATTTTACATTATTCATGGTTACCTAAACCAGGTAATGCATTCAAATAAAATAGTGATTGAATATAATAATGATTAAGGCTGATCACTCTTTGGCATTTTCCTGACTAGTAGCAGTTTTGTGAATTATTATTTGACTTACTGCTGCAATTTATTTTAATGGAGTCGTTTTAAGTAAATTTACATTCAATAACCATTTCCCTGGTGAAATTGCAGCGGCTCTGACGCCTCCGAGCCGAGGAATGCGTGTTACGACGGGGTGGGTTAGGACGGGCCCTAACCCTCCACACCCATCCTCCACGGCAACCTGCTCCGGATAGAGGGAGATCCTGGGATAATCATAATGATGACGACGATGGGAAAGAAAAGAAAGATCGCGCGCGGTCCGTGACGTGTGAAGGGTGATGCTTCGGCATTCGTCTGAAGCGATCAAGAAAACCACGGATGTCACTAATTCGACCCGTCGGTCTACGAATTTGATTGCGGCAGGTAGCATGAAGCCATCAATATTAAATACTTCAAGAAAATCTCATTACAAGGAATGAACTCACAGCCTCCCTGTCATTGGTATGCTCGAGATGTAATGCCTTTACGCTAGCCACTACCGATGTTGGTACAATATCTGAAGTGAAGGAATTAATTAAATTGAGAGACGGCATTTTTCGCAAGACTCGACAAGATAATCATAGTTAAAATCTTCACAGACAACAATGGATTTACAAAAATTATGATTTAAATGGATTTTACGTCAACTTTTTTTGTTATTTAAGGTCGAATCAAAATTAGGTCATTAGCGACCACTATTGCATTTAACGGCATGGTAACTGTGAAGATGTCATGGAATGGTAATGATAGGGGGTGAAAGGACGAACACAATTACAACCATGCCGACGGCGAGACTCGAACCTGCAATCCTTCGGTCCAAAATCGCTGCGGCATTAACGATCTTGGCCATCCAAACCAGTTACAACAACTTTATTTAGAGTTTCTCTAGATTTTTTAAGATTATGGAGTAACTTACAGCATTCTTTGATGGGAATATGTATATGCAAAGTAACATTATTGGAACCTGCATATGCAAATTACGATAGTAGGAAGGCCTAAGATTAATATTAAAAAACATTTGCATATATTCCTTAATTCTATCAAAGAGAGAGAATAGATACTTGCATTGTTTCTAATGTAAATCCCAACACCTTGTAAGTGGAGCCCTTATTGGATTCTTCTGCTTCTGAACATCATTTCTTCTTTTCTGTTTGATCTTTTAATGTAATTTCTATATGCGAGGGTCGGGAATAGAATTATAACATTTGGACCTGGAGTTGATTCAAACTTCAAAGTGCTTCTCTCAGTCCATTTGTAAATATTTCAGCCACAACAACGCCCTACATATGTGAATTGTATAAAAGCTGTATAAATGAAGAGAGATATCAAAATATTTTTTTTTCTTTTTTTTTAACCGCTCTCACTCAGGTACTAGAGTTTTAGCATAATACTGAGGCCTGCTTTATTAGACTACTATTTGTTAAGTTTCCACCTTCTTGACAGAAGAATTGTCTAGGTGATTCTTGGTGTGCAAAATCCTTTTCGCGCTCCCTTTAATGGTATAATGTCGGTTTAATAGTTTGAGTAGCCTTCCTCACTAGATAGGTAACTCTTTCTTCACTAAATAATCATTTTACGACGTTTTTAATCTCTCAAGCTCACAATTTATAATAATATATAGGGAATAATTTATATTATTTAAAATATACACCGAAAAATATTCGAATCCTCTGGTTAATGTCACAGTACGTTATTTTGGAAGCATATTAACAACTTACTACCCAAAGCCCAGAAGTCCATGCGCCAAGTGTCATGGCGATTGGATCGGTTGGGTGACATCCGGCCACAACCGGGCTAGGCTGAGCCGCATTGCCTGCCGCCCGCTGGCCGTTATCTCATCCGCTGCTCCCCATTCGGGGATGTGGGTCACGCGACGAGTTCCGGAATCATTCCGGGCCGCCCTTTGGCGCTCTGGGCGATGCGCTTTATTTCGGGCTCGGTACCTGCGTGACGTTTGCTCTTGACGGCGGTGACGAGGGCAGCAGTGACATGATGGGAAAGGCTCGGCGGCGGCGAGGGCGGCGAGGGCGGCGAGGGCGGCGAGGGCGGCGAGGGCGGCGAGGGCGGCGAGGGCGAAAGTGGCAAGGAATGGTGATAGGGGCAGCGGGGACCGGGGCGGTGGCGGTGGTAGGGTGGTAGGGAGGGAAGGAGAGGGCGAGGGCGGCGGCAGAAGGCCCTCCGTCCACACAATGACGCGACGCGGTGGCTGGCCGCGCACCCAGCCAGGCCCTTACCCAATGGCAGTGTGCCCGATCCCGGTCGCTGCTCTCGGCGCCCATATGTTTCCATCCTCGAAGATTAACGGAGGTCTAGCAGTGCCTACCATTCTCATGCTTTTTATTGCGAGTCATCCATGCGCTCCACGGGGCTGAAAGATGAATCACCGCAGAAATAGAAATCTCAGAAATCGTTACTTAGAAAATAAAATTAATAGAATAACTGTTTTCATCGATTCTTCTGAGACCGTACCACGATCTACATATTTATTAACATATATAATACGATATATTACACATGTTTCCAATTTGATGACAGCTATCTGCAAGTACACGCCGATTTTCCGGCAATTCCCCACAGTTGTATAATATAGTACATGATAATATGATTATAGACATTCCACTCGCAGTATATTGATATGTGTTATCATTTATTGAGATGTGTAACTGATAGATAAAAATGTAGTACATACTATTTACTTTTTTAATTAGTAAAATGTGGCGTCGCTGTAAACTGTTTTAAAAATAGTTTCATGTGTTGAAAATGTCTTTCATATTTCATTTCTTTCATGCCCAGCTTTGAGCAAATATGGTCTCTCAGTATCTGGCATTGGACTTACCAAGGTGTCATAGTAGCTGATGTTATACTCCCGTTCGAAAGTTCCTAACATCCAATGGCCTTGTATATTACCTCTATAGGGGATACGAACTGGTCTTATTGCAATTTCAAAATGATAATCACCATAACAAATATATATAAAAATGATAATCCCTATCATTCTTACAGGTTTTGAAGATGCTAATAGCTGAATTTTAGCACAGTTACATTGTTACGCTTTTTTGCTAATATGCACAAAAATGCACATAGCACATTTGCATTAGTACAGATGGTAAATGCAAAAATGCAGATAATTGCCAATTAGTTCTGAAAATCTGTCGCAATATCTTTTACAACTCCATTTGATTCTTCCCCTATAACACTTCTATATTTTTCTCCCCTAATGTTTGAAGAGATTAAAACTTTACAACTTAGTATAATTTGTGTTCACTGCTACTTCTGCAACTGCTCTATTAATCGTTTTGTACGCGAATCTAGCGTTGCATGCTAATCATCATGTTTCTCATATGCAATATCATCCCATCCATAATCATATCTCATCATCCACATCCCATCATCATTCATCCCTCATAATCACTTCCACCACGGTGATCACTTCCCTAGAAACAGGAAGGAAATTAAAGCGGAAGGTTCTTCGCTGGCCTGAATTCAGACATTTGAAAAATACGCACGAATCTTCCCTACAATTCTTACAGTTATCTAGTAGTGTTTTAACAATTTTTCCGTTGAAAATGTCACCAGATATATCGTTAGAGTCATGATGTTCATGAAATATTTAAGAATACGAACGATGGCAAACTCAGCAACTGATGCGTCACGATACTGTACTATTTTTCACATCGAAAAACATGTTTCATCTTAGTAATTGCTGAATAATTAAATAAGAGATCGATTAATATGATGATCAATAATCATAAAATTTGAATCACATGTCTTTGTAATTCGTGTATCGTAAATCACACTCGTAGCTAATAAAGAACTTCCAACGTGACTCAGCTACAAATTCCTCTGAGCGATACGATAACTTCGTGACTTCTACAGCTACGACAGCTACAGACTTAATCACAATGACCTTACAGCAGAATTACAGCTTTAGACCTGCATTGTTGCTGGTGCGCATTCGATGTGAGGCAGTGGTATCAATGTTGATGCTACCAATGAGATTTGGTAGCACGGTTGGCATAATGCAATGTCTCCACGCAACTGACCGCCTCACGACTGGTGTTTTCTTTTCGGAGCACTAGTTGCGCTGATAATGTGGCATGCCATGGTACACGAGGCGTGTCATTCCCACCAGGAGGCTATCTTGAAAGTTACTCTGAAGACTACACGTGAAATACGACGAAGCGGGGTTTAGATAAATTAAAGTACTGCTGTTTTTATTAAATGATATTTAATAACATTTTCAACACTCATATATGGAAAGTATTACTTACGATTCTAGTTTATTGACTAAAAATGTTATTTTGCGGCACTAGTTCTGCAATATACGTGGCAGCTCGCGTACCGCAAAGAACTAATAGCCGTACACAATAAACGGGTACTGCAAAGAACACAAATGAATGAGGCAGAATCAACATGGGTGTCGCCTCAGATATTGAGAATGATCCGAAGAGTATACACTTACAAGTTTCCACTGAATTCGTATCAAAAATGTATGTAACTCGTAAGAAAGTGTCTTAGTCGCACTGATCTCAAAATGCCTCTGCTCCTTTCGGCACCTTATCCGTCAACATTTCATTTTTAAGGCAAGGACACACTTTCTTTCTAATTACATAAATAGCAATTTCACTTTAATTCTTTTGTAGTGTCATTTAAATATTTATCGATTTTATATTTTTTATTTATCGTTTTTATGTTTGTTTAATTATTTATTTACTTATCGATTTCATATTTATTTATATTTATATTTATTTATTTATACTGACAAAATCAATCTTGATGACAATTCACGGCTTGACAATTTCTATGAAAAAATTGGTATTTAAAAAAAAAGTTTTTCAATCACTTTGTCTACAACTTTAACTCCCACCGAACCTAGATATTTCCCCCAAATTTTGGGGAATTTTAATTTGAGAGGTTACTTTACACGAAAACCCAACGACATTGTCTTTTTTTAGAAACATCAGACAATGTTTTTCTTTATTTTTTGGGGGCGGATATTTCAGCAAAGTGCGCTTATGAACGTGTTTTAGCGGAGATTTGCGCGAAAACCTCTGAAATATGAATATGTAAAAATTAGAAAAGTTTCATTCTTTCACACTTGTTCTTCTCTAATATTAAAACTATAGATTTGTTTTCTAAAGGAATGTATTGTTTGATATTAGTCCTTATTATTCCATATTCTGCTTTGTGAAAATATTAGTTGTTTTATGCGTAATTATGAGTCAAGTTAGAAGTTTGCAGGAAACCTTCTTTTCTATTTTTTTCAATTGCAACATATTATAATATAAATCAGACGGGAAAGCACACCGGAAGCTAACTGCTTCAAGATAATGTATCAAATATAAACATTATTCTCGCAGCATTTTGTTTAGTTAGAAAATTGTGGATTGTAGAACATCTTGAGACATTATGCGGCACTGTTTTTAACTGACATTTAATATCCCACAAAATTCAAACGAAATATTCCCCCAATCAGAATAATGACATTGAGAAGTGAGTAATTATTGCTAGGTTTTAATACATTAGAACAAAGGTATTTCTGACTGTCTTTCTTTTCTTTGTACATAAAACTACTGTGCCAAGATATGAGTGTTAATTTACCAGTTAATTCTCCTTCTCTCTCCAGGAACTGGAAACCAAGCATACACTGTGCCTAGCTCCTAATTTCCTTCATGTAATTTGCGCGTAATTATAATAATGGACGCAATTATAGCTATTTCTAAAGCCATAGAAGAAGAAACGGACGGCGTATAAATTCACCTATTCATATTCCTTCTTAGTTCTTAATGAAGCTATCTCAAGAGAAGATGATGGTGTTGAAGCAAACGACTGGAGTCTCCCTTTGTCACAAGTCGCAATCTTCAATGCTGACAAAGATGTTTGCAAATAACATCTATGAACAAGACGCACAAATCTAGATAAATACTAACCTCGTTTCCGAAATTCCGCTTGATGAAGCCTTCCAATGGGTTCAATGTCACGGCATCTCTCAGCGTGTCGTAGATTGCGCAATTGTGTATCCGACTAATGAGACCTAAGAAAATATTTTTATTTTATTTAGAAGGTTAAATAATACACTATAATACACACACAATAATACACTAATTTCTGTCGAATTTTACTGCGAGGGGCAATGATTTGCTTCGATATCACAAACGCTCGATAACTTATATTGCAGCCGTTGTATTCTCAATATCTGTCATTCCTCCCACTGGATGGATTTTGTGTTTCATGACGCGTCAAGAGATAGAGTCAATGATCCCGTCAGTGTAGTGCCCATTATATCCCAAGAAGTGGCGGTGATGATCCCCAACCAGAACATGAGTGACACGTTTTGTGTTTCCGTCAAACATAAAAGTGTTCATTCTCACCGTCCATTACTCCGTCCGTCACAACGATACAGCGTCCATCACGACGACACTCCGTGAATCCATTCTTTCGTCGCTTCATTCGACACTGTCCGACCGTCACTGTCCGACCCTCACTGTCCGACCCTCACTGTCCGACCCTCACTGTCCGACCGTCACTGTCCGACCGTCACTGTCCGACCGTCGCTGTCCGACCGTCACTGTCCGACCGTCACTGTCCGACCGTCACTCTCCGACCGTCACTGTCCTACCGTCACCGTCCGACCGTCACCGTCCGACCGTCACCGTCCGACCGTCACCGTCCGACCGTTACCGTCTGACCGTCACCGTCCGATCGTCCATGTTTGTGGTTCTTTTGAACTGTAACTTCCCACACACGTCGGTATTAAGGTTAACTTGTTCTATTCTAATGTTGGTTAAGATTGCTGGAGGTAGCGAGAAGCTACACGCAAGTTTTGTACCCGCAAATCGAAATGTCAGGATGTGTGTAGAATGAGTCTAGTACGAGTCTAGTACGAGTCTAGTACGAGTCTAGTACGAGTCTAGTACGAGTCTAGTACGAGTCTAGTATGTGTGTAGTATGTAGTATAAATGTATGTATAGTCCTTACTACATATTTAAACTAAAAGTTGAGTAATTTAGAAGGAAATTGGGAGATTTCCCAATACGTTCTTAAATATATAAGGTACATAGGGGTATTAGGATCCTATCGTGACATTAGAACATGAGCTAATCATTAATTATTTTAATATTGGCCACCCTATTTGTTCAAGTGAGGGAATGCGGGAAGACAATACATGCAGTCCTCTGTCCAGTGAAAGGAAAGTTGTTATTATCCACACTTCGTATTCATTACAATTTCATTACATCATTATTAGCATTTCGTAATAGAAAGAGAAGGAAAAGTTCTCAGAATGCACTCCGGATTTCCTCTCGTGACCGGTTCGGTTTTGCGAGTTTAGAGCCTTTTCACTGCTGCTGCTGCTCCGGCGGCGTCGCGGCGGAACCGAGCGGTTAGGACCCCTGAGACGGAAGCGGTGGGAGGACTTGGCCGCGGCGTGCTACGGGTCGCGCGTATCAAAAGAAACAGGAAAACGACGCGTTTGGCACGCAAAAGCCGCCGGCTATTTATACGCGGCCAAGGAGAGGATGGCATATACTGGCACTGGCATTCGCAGTGGCGGTGGCGGTGGCGGAAGAGGGCGATGGCGTTGGTGATGGCAGTGGCGTTGATGCTGACGTCGATGATAGCAATGGCGTTGCTATTAAAATTGTCGACGGTTTTGGGGGTTACTGGAGTCGGCGATGTCAGTGGGGTTGGTGATGGCGATAGCATTGGCATTGGCAATTAGATCTATGACCGCCCCATTTCTGTAATAGAAATTTTACTGAATGATGAGACATCAATCTGCCTCCTCCAACGAAGCTTCAAGACCGCTCGATCCAGGCTAATAAAACTCCATGGCATTTAATGCATGAATGATATCTAATAAAAATATCACGTCAATAATTTCGATCCCTATTTATTTTTAATAATTAAATAATTTAAGTGTACAAAATGTGTAATTTTTCACTAGACAGAGTAATCATCATCATCGTCGACATGTCGTCGTCGTCGACATCGTCGACGTCGACATCGTCGACATCGCCGTCGACAGCAGCACGTATTAGATCTTTGTGACTTTTTATCCCTATTTTCTCTTATTACGTCTTCATTTTCAAATACTAGTATAATATCTGCAATTAAAGGAATAAATAACATAAGAATAACGATAAAACTAGGGCAATATTATTGCAATATAAGTATATTATTGCGTGTGAACAACTGAAACTTGGGAGTCGAGAGGTCCCCTGACGGATTCGAATAGTCGGCACCAGTTGCGTCAGCGATCACTACTTCGAGTAAAATGACGATCGCAGAAGTCGGTGACGTTTTTCGGTCGTTTCCGTGAATTTCTAACATTATGTTCTCATATACAATCTAAGAAGGCCTGCACAGCATTTTCACCTCGGGAGCTGCGCGCGAACCTGCAAATGCGGGCAGTGAGGGACGGGATAAGACTCATTCTAGGCATGTAGCGCGGAAATTGAAATAGCAATCGGCGAGATCATTACGGACTTTAACACACAGTTCAAGTAATATTGCTTTTGTGTTATAGTGGAAAGGTGTGTTGGCGATAGATGATAAGGTGAAATAGGAATTAGACCTACATATTTCACTTGGACACCAAGTATTATAATTGCTTGTAGGACAGATAATGTAATTCGCTTTGCTACGATAGTGTAGTGCTAAACACAAATTTGAATAATTGAATGGTTTTTGTTTCATGAAAATAGTAATAAACTATTCTTTCATTAACTATGTTTAATTGAATAAGACGGTTTTACCAAAGCAAAAAATCTTCTTAAAAACTACTGTAATTTTTTAGAAGAGTTCATTTTATGAATCTAATATCAAATCTATGAACACGAATCGTTATTACGTTGATATATTTACTGAATTCAGTCAAGTATATTGACTGATTTTTATGAGCATAATGTGTCCATAAAACATTAATTGATCTTCACTGACGTAAATATATCCTTATATTCTAGATGAACAATACCCGGTACATGCATATATCGGAAGTTTTTGTTCGATATACTCACATAATTTCCTTCGTTTTGCTATCATATAAAAATTATAACACTCGTGGTGAAAAATCAACTATTAAAATGTAAAGTTTTGTTACTTAGAATTAGAAAATACTTTAAAAATGTCCACGGCTTTAAATGACTGTTAAATTGTTACAATTAGCACATGTAAAAAAATTTTAAAAAGGGAAATATGTCGCTACAATGCAGCGCACAGAAGAACTTAAACAGTGAATTATGGCGCTCGCTTGATTGATTGATAGTAATTTCGGGCGCATTAACTGCTATGGTCCCTTACGTACAGAGCATGATTTTCATTGGGGGTGGCGGTGGTCTCCCCCTGCTGTACGGCGAGATCCAGCGCCGATGATCCGGCGCCGACCTACAGTCATAACACCCACCAGCAGGCCACCGCCTCAGCTGGGACAAGTCCTAAGTTCCTGACCGGTCTCCCGGCATGTCTGGTAGTGTATTGCATGGCAGTGTAAGTGTGTGTAAGGGGTGAGGATAGGACAAGGGCGAAGTAGGAAAGATGGCGTGTGGACCCTTCGTTGGGGTTCGGCATTCGCTTGGTGTCGATCGGACAACCCACGGAAAACTACAGTTCAGAGCAGCCGGGCGCTAAAATTCTCCTCCAGACAGCGACTAAATTCAACCGAACTGACATGCTAGTGTCTAAAATTCTGCCACCGTCGGGGCTCGAACCTAGGACCTTCCGGCCAGAGCGACTGAAGTGAAATCAATTGATGCGCTGAACCATCTCTCTCGGTCGATAGCTAAAAATATTGAACATTACACATATAAATATGTCGGAAAATAATTTTACAGCGTGGATTCACATCATAGACACCGAGGAATTCAATCTACGCCGACCTCACTGCGCTTTGGCAGTCTTCTCCCCTCCCCACAAAGCAGCCTACTCTCCATTACTTACACATCGCTGCACTCACGGGGCAGACGTCCGGCTCTAGAGTACAGAATTCCCGCGGACGCACGCGTTGTGCAGGCCTAAACTAGTCTCTGAAGTGCAGGTACTTCGCAGATCTGAAAATATAATACGCGCCATTGTATGTCTCATGTGTGAGGAAGTACATGCTGGTTCCCAGGACCGCATGTCCCAGAAGAAATATTACAAACTTCTAGTGCATGTAGGAAGGTCTAAGATAATCACTCTTTGTCAATGAACAAGTGGCGGGTGATAAAGTTATATTTGCCCCTGTTTGGTAGGCAACTCATCTAGCATCAATGCTTAACGGGTCACGCACGGACGCGTGAAAGATAATTCGTGTACCCCTTAGAGGTCGTACTCCAAAGAGGTTACAGTCCCGACGGTGGTGGTATTTATACACTCGCTACATAGCTGGAGAGAATTCAATAACTGACTACAGGACAATTATAGCTACTGATTTCTCTGATCAAGAATTTTCAGTGTATTTTTTTCCCTTGAGAATGCCAAGTGAATGCCGGAGTAGTGCCCCAACAAATAACACGGAAATCAGTGTAGACGTTTCAACCTTGTCACTGTGGAGAGTTGAAGCAAGGCCGTCAAATCTGTAATCAGTTTACCTTTCAAGCTACCCACCAACTAATCTATCATCTTATTGCACAAATTGCTGTTTGCATGTGATTTAAACTCATCCTGAGACCTAGATATGGATTTTTTTAAATATATTGCTGGTGCCCCATTAGCAGTTACTTCTGTAGTGACAATGATAGTTTTAATCTTGAACTTCACCCCTCTGCAATTAAAGTGAATCTTCAGTAGTAAATGCATCATATGTATTGCGAGAATGACACAATTTTTGCTTAAAGTTGGTTTGAGTAAAAATGGCTTCCCAAAATTTATATGAATTTGCATAATTGTACATAACAAAAGAGGTATTTTTGTCGTACTTCTTGACGTCACGTTGTATACATTGACGTGAACTCACTCTGATTAGGTTCCGAGATATTTCCAGACAAATTCCAGTAACAGGCAGTAAGGTTATCAGTTAAGGGAATGTATCAACGGCTTTACGTGTCATTAAGCAACAGCGACCTTCAGAAAAGCTTCCTTCAAAATTCCCCATCGCACTTTAAATTCGTTAAGATTATGCCTGCATTTCTGGAGAAAAACCCGCTGAACGGGATCTCTTTTAAAGAAACAATAGAGAACCGAGAACATTGGAAGTGCAAATCCTGCGGAAGAGAAGATTATCCAAGATAATTAAAAAGTGAAATGTGGAATGCCGACATAAACAACAGGTATATTGATACTAAATAAACATACCGGCCTATTTTGACATGGAAACGTTTTAGGATATTCGAACAAGCGATACACAACATATATAAGCAATAGTGGAAGGAAGTGAACTCTTAAATCCCAAATTATGGAAAGAGAAGCAGGAATAAGCTTCAGTTTTCTGATATATTGTTTCGAGAGTTAAAAAGTAATATTTTTGTAGATTAGTTTGAAGTCAGAGAACAACTGTATATTTCCATAACAGCATACTGATTTGCCTTAATGTTTCCACTTTACCTTGTTTTGCTGACAACAATAGTCTGGTTAGTATTGTATTGCATTGCACGGTAGTATTTCTGCGGGAGACTATTTTCCACTTCAAACAATTACTCTTGAAAAGACATTTAAAAAATCGAATGAAAGATTTCTATAACAGAAGAAAGTTGAAAACAAACGTCCGATTGATTGAAATTCTCCAAATTCAATATGAAAATATTCGTTTTCAGTTACTTCAACTATTGAATGAAGCCTGCAAAAACAGTAATAACAAAGTTTAACATTTGAGTTTAATTTCTTTTTATCGGAAATCATCATAAACACATTGCTAGACTTTCAGAAATGATTTCGCAGTAGTTGTAGAATGACCACGAAGCTCTGTTAACTAACTTCTCGGATAGTAGAAAGATCTAAAAGAAGACACCCATTTATAGCAATTTCTCATGTAAAATAAATACACAAAAGTCACTTTAAATAGTTTTCAAAAGCCTATTTGGTACTCGTATTCAAAATAAAGAAATATGTATTAAATTTCGATTCCTTGGATGTCCATATCGATCCATTCAATGTCAAATTAGTTTTTTTGTTGTCCAATATTTGCTGCATATACTAATACTCTTATGTCAGAGGAGAGGGTAGCAAGAGGAAGGGAAGGCCGCGCGCGGGCCATGGCCCATTTGTTAGGGTACTGTTGCGGCATTCGCCAGATATTGAAAATGTTCTTGAAACATGGAAACTACCAATAAGGACAGCACATTAGAATTCTGCACAAGAGAGCGTGAGAATTCGACCTAGCTGTACAACTACTTTCGAAAACTACTTCTACAACAACTACTTCTCTGTCGGAGACCCTGCAGATACAGCGGATAGGCTGGCAGGAAGTAAAGAGAAAGAGGCTGAAACGAAACGCTGGAGAAAGAATTACAGAGCCATTAAAGATAGTGACGTGTACTTGTCATTCAAGTGAAATCCAGCATTCAATTAAAATATCTTGTGAATTGATTCGAGAATAAATGAGAGGAATAAAGGTGATACATGTACAAAGAAGCTGCCGAAGCATCAGCCACGGAGCCATACACCGCTCCTGGCTCCATGCAGAAAATCCAAGCGTGACGAACATTGACAGCCGTGTCTAAGACCAGGCGTCTCCCGGTCAGCCAAGATGCCATTGACTCCCGCGCGAAATCCTAGGTCTTCATCGCACGTTGAGCTCCAAGTGTCGTGGGCTCGAGTTGCTAATTTTTTGTCTGGCGGAAAAGTTCACGATATTATCCCTTGCTGACGAAAGCACCAAAAATTAACACGAGCTAATGAGATTTTGTTCGCCTAACATTCAACAGAGCAATGTGCCGTTTTTCATATAAATCCTTTTAATTCATAAAAGCTTGTTCTTATGACCAGTAAACAAAATTTATTTATGTAAAATGGAGTAGTGCCTTATAATCAAGGAGTTGCAATTGCAGTAAAGATGAGGAGATAACATCTATTAAATATTACACGAGATTTAAAGTGAACCTTTTAAATTTTAAACTGAAAACAATTTTTTCAATTAACAATAGGAAAACTAAATTAGTAATAACATTTGAATGTTTGTACTTTCTCATAAATATCGACACAAATGTGTAAATACATTTTATCATAAGCACTAAAATGTGATGAGTCAGTTTTTCTTGGTAATCTTTCGTTTTTCCAAAGCTGCAATAAAGGATGTTGATGCATAGGTGGTTAATAATTGCATAAGCATGTACGCGTAACTGAAACTCCTCATCAGTACAACTGTGTCCACCATTTGTGCTCAGATAAAATAGTATGTAGACTATACCAAGATATTTGAAAATTATTGCTTAGTGTTAATATATATATATATATTAGTGTATATATATATATATATATATATATATATATATATATATACATATATAGTGCACACTGTTCTTTTTTATATAAATTTTGACGCAATATTTTTGGCTTTACTTTTCTCCTGCGTCGGTTTATACAATGCGCCAGGAAAGTATCTCCGCATCGAGCCGAATCAGGGTTTTCCAATTAAAATTGCATTTATGTTTGTAGCAACCCGTTCCCTGGAAAACAGGGGATGGGGACAACACTTCCAGCATCTACTATGATTATAGTGAGTTCGCAATTGGTTTCCTCTGTTGCAAGCTGCAGCTCGTGCTACCTACATAATTCCTGTTGCAAGCACTCTCGTCAGCAAGTTGCCACTGCCGAGTGACTTTCCTGGCGCGCTACATTTATTTAGATATTTTCCGGTAGTTTCAGTTATTGGTACGAAATAATCTGGTTCCTTCTTTACGCTAAAGTTTACTTCCAATAGAATGGAATTATAAACCTTACTATCTACGCCTGCAAAATGGTATTGTTTATTGTTGCATTCACAATTAAAAATTATTTGAACTATTCTACATTCATTTATCTGATATATTTCATTCCTTTATGTCAAGTGTAACTTTCATTTATAACTTTCGTCTTTCAGGTGAGTTGCAGTAATTCTTTCCTGACACGATGTGCATTTGTGCGCTGATAATTTACGCGTTGAGGCAGTGGTGAGTTATTACGCTAATACGTAGATAGTAGCATTTAGTTAGTATCATTCTAAAATTTTTAAAAGTTTGCTTTGTAAATAGCCTGAATGCATTCAAATATACGGAATATAATATAATGTAAGCATATGTTGCCATATTACCAAGTATGACATGTTCTGCAATATTCACATATGTGCACGAGAGAAATGAGCTAATAACAACATTACTTGTACTATACCCAAATTTGTGTTATACACCTCTGCTACATCCGCAGTCACTGCCTCCAAGCGTTATCATTCTCTGCTGCCACCCACGATGTGTAGACGTTTGTTCGACAGATACAGGTAAAGTCACCTTCATCAAGGATGGGAGTGAAATAATAGATGGATAAGTGGAGGGTTGGCTATGGCGAAGACATTGTAGAAGGCTTTGGATCTGCTAAGATGGTTTCCTGAAAAGGCGAGTGTTGAGATGGGGCTTGGAGAATTAAATAATAATAATAATAATAATAATAACAACGATAATAATAATAATAATAATATAATAATAATAATAATAATAATAATAATAATAATAATAATAATAAT